>JAOCPS010519867.1:0-20680 GCA_025505425.1 Graphium colonna
CCAAAAAACCCATAATTTTGGAGTTGATATGGAAAATCCAAGATAAGTCTAGCCTAACCTAAGACCCTTTATACATACCGAAAATACCCTACTACCACAAACCTTTTTTCTTAATATATGGATCAACTTCCACTTTTCTAATGTAATAAAGAAATATCTTCATTGTATTAGGATATATAACTAATTTCCCGATAATTATAATTGATAATAATTTTCACATAAAACCGACTTCTAATCTCTTAGAAGTGAACGTATTTCAGAACAACTTTTTCATTCTTCTTCTTCTTTTAAATTATGCTGGAGCCCATCGATGGTCGATGATTTCGCCAACGTCAAGGTTAAAGACAACTAAGGATGGTCAGATAGACTCTCTTGTAGTTGACAGGTGACCAGTACGTAGATGATGATTTCCATTGTGGCCATTAAGATAAAATCAGGAAGGGGTTGTAGCCTAATGTTGTTGATTGTTAAGAAATAAAATAGGTTTTTAAATTAAATTTTTACATAAGACATATGAACCAGGGTTAGCAAGGATGGAATATTAATTGGTCTTGGAATCTGGGCGGGGAGTTCATATAAGTGAACTCTCAGTTTTGGACAACTAAACTTTTTTTTCAGTTATTTTGATTTAAAAAAGATACCGTTGGACCGTTTACCTCCTCGCAACTTATATCCTTTCAAATAAAGGTAGAATTTTGAAAATCAGTTTATTGCTCGCAGATAAATCAATAAACATACAAACACAAAAGAAACAAAACATACAGTCGAATTGCATACATTTTTGGAGTCGGCTGAATATGCAACTGTAACAGATTCGGAAGATATCTTTTGTTGTTTATTAGTCCTTATATTTCCATGACGTATATGCGATTTATTTTAAAAAAATCTACCTACAAGTTGTTTCGGCTTATTAAATAATTTCACGGGTTAGTAAATTTAATTCATAATACAAGGAACATCACAGAACGCAAACGCGAGCTTTTTGTCGCTATTTCGGCTCTCTTTGGTAAAACCCAGCAATTAAAGTTTTATTGTTGGGTTTTAACTGGGGTTCAATTTCTGCGGGGAAGATAATAATTTGAAATTTACTCAATCGCCAGTTCAATAAGTAATCATAACGGAATTTTGAAATTACCTCACTTTATTATTTAATTGTCAAGATATAATTTTACCTTTGTTATAGCTTTCTAGGTGACAATAATTTATATATTAATCTTCTTAACCATAATTCTTCTCACCTTGAAAATAGGTGACACGCTTTCTGTAAGGTGATAGCGTGTCTTCTTTTCAACTTAAAATGGTATGACAATGACAAATCGATATTTAATATTACATCGCCAAATTACTACCAATAACTACCAATGTTATTGATGTTGCAATGAATTATAATTTGATAAATTGTAATTTTTCATCTTAGAAGTGGAGATCCAAATAATTGAGAGGTCTTAAACGTTGTAACACAAAATTCCTTCCCAACCCTGGATTCACAGTTCTATTAAAGTTATGGAAACCTAGTCTTTAAACTTTGGTCTTCCTAACAGCTAAATTTCGATATACGGGTACATAAGATGAATTTAATCATTCCTATATACATGATGCTTGGCGAATCACTAACGAAATTAAAGATGAGCACTCAGTACTCGATACTCATCACATTTATGTAATAAAATGAGACTGAGAGTTTGGACCAAATTTTCCAATAAATGAATGAAGTGTGGCGGCTCGGCGTTGCGCCTGACCACAGCTGTACACGCGAGATGGTTGATCCTCTCGCGCCTTCCGTGTTTGGCGACGCCGTGTCCGCTAGGATGGACATTAATTACGTAATTATTTTTTTTTAATTTGAGATTACGTTTACTCAATGGTAAATCAATATTAATTTTAATTCATATTTTTATTCTCCATATATGATCCCCCCATTTAACGTCTTAAAGTATTAAAAGTGAATAATCACTAATTTTGTATATGGGCACTATGTAGTCTAATGCAAGTGTAAGGTCATATTCCTATTAAATATTTGGTTCATATTTAAACGTAAAGGTCAGTCCAATAATTCATTTGATATCCCTTGACCCTATTATTGTTTACACAAATTATTTGTTTATCACGTGTCATCCCGGTCACGACCGTGTCCCATATTTTATGTGGAGATCAGAGCTGGTGATTATTTGGAAGCCGATAAATTATAATTAATATAAGCACGTATTAGAAATTTGAAGACCTCGATATCTCGTAAAGAAATAAAAGCTCAATCAACAACAAGATAATTTTAAAAGACAAATATCCTGGGCTCTTGCAGAGTTGCAGTCCACTCTACTCACACTAAAAAGATTAATAATAAAATCTTAAATAATTATCCTATTAACACTTTTTTATCGATATTAAATAATGAAAGAATTATTAAGTAACTAATAGATTTTGCTCACGGATAATTTAATTATTCTTATTTATATGATTTGACGAATTAATTTTATTGTATACAAAACGAGATTTTACATCTGTGTGACATATACACCGTATTCATATTTTTCTGTCCTTTTTATTTATTTTTTTCTTTTGTTTGAAACGTAACGAAAAGAGCCGAGTCCCTGTTTTCTTTACTTTGCAAACAAAGCCCTTAACGAATCGAGAAAATAGTTCGATAAAGAGAAAGTTAAAGTTAAAATTTTTTTTTGAAAATAAAGCAGATGGTTCACCCGTGATGGTAAACGATCCCGTCGCTCATGGACGCACGCAACATCCATCGTCGCGAATGCGTTGTCAATCTGGGACATTGGATAGAATAGGTTTATTGGATAGAATGAGGTCAGGATTTAGGATTTGCAGGGGAAAGGAATGGAAAAAGAAAGGATAGATATGGCCCAACAGTCATGCATACTTTATTAATGTCGACTTTATAAGGGGCGGTGGTTTTCCTTGCGAGCACGGTCGTAGAAGTGCAGCGAAATCTATAAAAATATGTTATTCTCTACTACCTGCCCATGAATAATTTGCTACGGGTATGATGCAGTCAGAGACACCGCATGTAACAAGAGTTACGTGGTACGCTCATTTATGCAGGAGCATATATATAAACAAAATCAATCAATCAGCACGTCTGTTTCTGTGATGGGATCTTAAACCAGCCAATCACATTGTATTTGTTCACTAAAGCAGTTGTTTTTCGCCACCAAGAATATATACGAAATACGGCATGTATAAGGATTGTCTGTGGATGCAGAAGACAAAAGAAACGTCGAACTCGTTTCGCCAATCATCCTACGCCTTGCGTCAGACGCTACGTCGCTATATGGTCAAAATCTGCATACTAGGAGGTCAACCGCTGCCGGAAGTGACCTCTAACGGCTACACTGCCGGTGTTTTGACTAATTATGAATACGGGTTTTTTCGCTTGCGATCCGATTACTGTTTAACTTGATTTCGCCCGCGACTTCACTTGCATTATTAATGGGCTGAATATACATACCTAAATTAGATGATTGTAAAAATTTAAGGAATTTCAGTAACAGATAAAGAAATGCACGTATATACAAAACCTGAAATATACTATAATCTTAAGAAAAGAAAATTTTAAAGATACATTATCTTTTTTGTTTAATTATCATCGTTATCTTGGTCCTATTTGACATTTTCCATTATAGGGCAATTTATTTTAAAATGCTTAAAACGTAAAAACGAGAAAGAATTGAAAAATACCTTTCAAAAAGGTACAAATTAAACTTTTAATTGTTATTGTCTGTATGCAGCAATAAATCATAAGGCAATGATACCATTATTTCTATTTGTTTACAACATCAATGCAATCCACGCAAAGTAAATAAAACAGTAACTTAATTTATTAATAATATCTTTATTAGTCGTATATTTCGATTGAATTTATGTTAATCTTTCGAAACTAAATTTTGCACTGGTGTATAAACTATTCTTATACAGAATTACGTTAAAATATGTGTAGAAGTTTTTGCAAAGTTGGTACTCATCGATGTAACGATAGACATCAGTTTAAAATAAAAAGCATCAAATACGAATATGGTAGGCGTATTATGCTGTCAAATTAGTACCTAGTAGTTGTTATTCTAAGTCTCATGATTTGATTTTTGAACAAGGAATTTAATTTAAAGCCTACAAGTATAAACATTGCTTCACCTACATGACGTTTACACAGTCGGTCATAGAGATGTGGAATGCAATAGAAACGAGTTCATCATCAAGATCGATTTTTCTATTTCATTCAATATCTCCAAAACCCGGATTTTCTTTACAAAAAGAACCTCTGTAAGAGTTAATTATATTAAGTCCAGTTTCCAAAAAAAAAGTTTGAACTTGCTGGTACGGTATGCCATATAAAAATGGGCATTGTCTTTTATATTTAATTTATAATTAAATCATTAGCTAATCAAAAAATCAAAATTTTTAATTAACGTTCAAAAAACGTAGTAAAATTAAATCCCTATAATTCAACTCACTGTCATAAATGCCAGCATCGTAATATAATAATTTCTCCCGATTGCGTGTTTGTAAATCAAAAAACACGTTGATATAAGCATAATTTTGTATAATGCGATTTACGCAAAATTTTATGCAATACAGTTTACCTGAAGGTCTTTGCCGAAGGTTTTCGATTTGGTTCTTGGGTTTGTGTAACTCAATCTATACATAATCATCATCATAAACTTAATAGCCACGATATTGTCGGTGGAGTTTTCGCCAACCATCCCTGTCCTATGTCATTTTGTTCACCTCCTAATATGGCACAACGTTTAGCCTCTCTTTATTACTGCATGTAACTTCTTCTCGACCTTCCCCGTTTCTTTGAACCAAATCTATACATAAGCTTTAAATTCATAACCAACGAACTCATCACGGTGTCTAAAACTCAACAATTTAAAGACAGAACTTTTCCTTTTTCTCTATGGTCACCTACTTAGAATTTTGTGCAAATCCTTTCCAAAAGCTACACAATTCGGGCTGAAATTAACACCTAGCCTATTATTTATTACATATTACATAATAAAATAATAGAAGCAGTCTTTCCAGCACAAATAGAAACCTAAACTATTTTATTTAGAGTTTTTGTCTAACTATGTATGTCGGTCGCATCGTCGCATCTTAAAACTAACGCGTAAAGTTGAACGTGGATTTCACAGTAGTACAGATGTACGTTTAACATAAAACGTGGTTTATATTTGCATATTATTATATCGTTTTATATTGTTATTTCGTTCAAAGTTTGAGAGAAATGACTAATAAACCTCCTACAACTTTTAACCATCTAAAAAAAACTGAAAGTTGCGGATATAATCGCAGGCAATGACTAGTTTTCGATATTTGTTCGTACTTTATATCGAAAAAAATTACTATCGCTATAGTTCCTACGATCTCTAATCAATTATCAAAGTTCCGTATGTCCTTCAAAAGAACTAGTTTAGAGTAAATAAAGATATTAAATATATTTTGTTTCCAATAACAAGTAATTTGATATGTCCGAGTAAGACCAAGTAACTAGATACAGTCTACTGGTTATTGTAGTGTATCCGAGTTCCTGTCCATGCACTTGATTTTAATTCTAACATTACGAATATCACTAAGCTATGCAGTATTCATTGGTCATTTTCGTTCTCAAAATTTTATATTTATATAAATAGACCAGGATAAAACAAGTTAGTTCTAAATCAAAAGAATAGGTAAGGTAGATGTTAATCGATGCCGCCGTCCATAGACACACACACATCCGAAGAGTCGCTAGTGCGTTGTCAACTTGGGAAATTGGACCGAAGGGGAATGGGGGATAGGGGGGAATTATTGGATGGGATTTGGTCAGAATTAAGGATTTGGAGGGGAAAGGAGTCAGAAAATATCTAAATCTATATGGTTCTAAAGTATGTGTGTGAAAACTAACTTAGAATATTCAGAGAGTTTTTAACAGCAACTTTATAATTATTCCATAAATCAATGGAAATATATCTGTAGTAAAAGAGACAGTCGTCGAAAGCCTTGAAGACACGTTGAGAGTCCAATATAGCCTTGAAATGTTTACTGATATAGTCAAGTTCACTGGTGCATTCACTTTTAAATCTCATTTTAAATTATCGAAAACCATTTCGGGGACATTGCGAAACCGGGTCGGCCGTAAGAAATTTTTTCAAGGCCAGCCAACATAAGCCTTACATAACTCCCCGACCGAGGCCGATCAACTTTGGATGAAGTAAGACTGAGTCACTGATGTGTTTCGCGCGGCACCCGATAGCCTGACCTTTACTATCGATGTTTACA
This sequence comes from Graphium colonna, assembly GCA_025505425.1. Taxonomy (NCBI): domain Eukaryota; kingdom Metazoa; phylum Arthropoda; class Insecta; order Lepidoptera; family Papilionidae; genus Graphium; species Graphium colonna. The sequence continues at coordinate 6,274 of JAOCPS010519867.1, forward strand.
TTTTTATTTGCATGCATCAGCGTAGATACCGCTGGATCAGCAGTATGGTTCAGTTTACAGGTATTTTTTTTGAAGTGGAAATGAAGAGCTATATTTAACGTGCTGGACACTTGAAACATTAAAAGTCCAAAATTTCAGGGGATGTAAAAAGCGACAAACAGATACTTCTTAGAAACTCAGATGAGAATATGCTCATCTGAGTATCACATTCAGAGCTCTTTTGATATTAAAATGTAGATACTCAGCTGACTACTGAGTCAGTCACTCAGTCAGTATTTGCTCTAAGAAGTACCGGTCACTCCGCAAAACGTAATTAGTTAAGTACCTACGAAAACAATAGATAATTTTGTATAAACTGTTCCATCGTTCATCGAACCATCGTTTTTTAAAACTAGACGAATAATTTTAATTATTAAATTAAATTAATCTTCAAAATCAATGGATAAAAACATAATTCTCTTAGATGTTATTATTGTATTGATTTGAAGATAGCCTTAAGATGTTAGGTCAGATTGTGGAATATTATACATAATTGTTTAATGAAATAAATAGGAAAATCAAGCATTTTATGATTTAAAAACTTACATTATGTTTATCAACAAAGTGTTATTTTTTTTTAATTATAAAAAAAACCTTTTTTAATTTTACTAATAAAAGATCTATGTTGTTCCAGGTCTGTTCATCCTGCTCATGCTGGGCTTTTTTGCCCTAGGTACAGGCTGCTTCATATTATTCCTGCATCCCTATGACTTCTTCTTTAGTCAGGTAAGTTATTTTGGATTAAATGAACCAATGAAATAGATACTTAAATGTCTAGAAATATTTAATAACACCAATTTAAATACAATTTGTAAATTTTATATCGTGATCTGTAAAAATAGGCTCTCAAATGTATTTGTTATGAGATTAACAAAAAAAATTATTGCACGTAAGCAATAACTAACAACTAGTGCACCACTCATTGCTTTTATTTCGGAAGTTCGATTTTTGTTAAACTGAGGTCTATTAGCTGCAATCATCTATCTATAAATAAGAATGTTATCAAATACTCATCTCATACACTCCCGATTTCTGTTGTTGACAACCTTGACTGAGTAGAAGTAATATTTTGTAAAGAATGTGGTCATTAGGAAGCAGTCGATAAGGAATCTCTGATATCTATAGACAGTTTTGTTACATTAAAATAATAAAAAAATCTATTGCTGGTCTTTCATCTACCACTTCAGAAATTAGGGCAATATCAGATTTTTTTAATGTTTTATTTATGATATATGTTATATAAATTTATTATATAGTCATATATATTAAATAAATTAGAGTATTTCAATAAATCAACAAAAAAAAACCAGAGAAGAATCAAGGAACGATGTTAAATAAATACGTCATCTACAAAGAGTTGAAAGGCTACAGATAAATCAAACAACTTTTAAACCCTTGAAAGGTATTCTATATAAGTATTATTTATGTATCATATTATGGAACTCTTCTGCTGGCCTTAACGCCTACATTCATCTAAGCATATCAAAAGTTGACATTAGTTTACAATTAATGACGTATAATTTTAGAAAGCGGTGCTTGACGATGGTGGCGAGATCTTCGAGATGTGGCGGAAGCCTGAAGTAAAGCTGTACTGCAGGGTGTTCCTTTTCAACATCACTAACGCCGAAGAGTACATGTCGGGGAAAGACGACAAGGTGAAGGTCGAGGAGGTCGGACCATACGTTTACCAGTAGGTGTATTTCACATTTTTAATCTCATGATGATTAAAATTTACAAATAGGAAATATATGGTTTTAATTATTGGTAGGCAAACAATGCTATCAAGAAATGTTTTTTTTTTTTTATAAAGTTTAAATATTTTGAAATACTTTACTTAAATTACTTGCAAATCTAACAAAGTGATAATTTAGTAACTACTTATAGAAGTATTTTTTTTTATTTTTATTTAAAGTAAAGTTAGTAGTTGTAGCATAAAACATATATATTTAGGTAGATATCAACTATAGTTACAGATTAATGCACAACTAATTTAAAGGTTAACAGATCATGCCAATATGTATAGAAAAGCACCAAAAAATCTTAAATATTAAATCATCATATTCCCTAATAGAAGACAAACTTAGAACTACACTACACTTGAACTATGAAAACCTAAAACCAGCCAGTAATATTACAATTAAATATATTTTCTATAAAAAAAAAGTCAAGCCACAGATTTGATATCGAAAAAACTTAATTTAATTAATGTAATAAGTAAAAATAAAAAAGAATTTATCTTCAAGATTACCAACAAATAAAAAGTAAAACAGTAGAACGATTAGCCATTACTTGCTTATTTATATTTCCTGTGCATTATAACTCAACGGACTATTAACTCTTGTATTAAAATCTAGGGAACTGTTCTCTAACTCTTCTTAAACAAATAAATTAAAGGGGACTAAGGAATGGCCCCAAATTAAATAAAGCCTGAGAGAAAGTCACGGAATTATCAATAAATAAGCTCGGCAGCAGTTTAAAAGAAACAATTCCAATAACTTCCAGGGAAGGTCTGGAGCATGAAGTGTTACGGTTCAACGACAACGGGACTCTATCAGCTATTCCTAAGCATCCTCTCACCTGGGTGGAAGAGTTGTCCGAAGGCCACAAAGAAGATGATATTGTTTACCTACCACATATAGCTTTACTGGTAAGTGTATTGATCGTGTAGATTTTGAACATATTGTATACTGTGTGTGACTAAAAATAATTTGGCTGTGTAAACGGCAACACATCACAGGAATAGATGCGACACTTGTTTCAAATTTGATGGTTTTTGGTCGTATATGTTGTGTTCTCTCGCAGATAAGCGTAGCAAGTAACCTTCATTTTTTTTGTATTTATCGAAAACCCTCAATTGATTTCGGTAGTATTAGTAGCAGTGTCATAGAAAATAATAGAAACAGTCTTTGCCATATGGTCTAATTCGCAAATATTTTTATAAGATTTTTATTTGTCTTTAGACCAATATTTTTCTTAACCGACAGACATTTTAAATAACAATAACTTCGTTAATTTACACACAAAACTTATATATAAAATTAAGTATGCATGACTTTTGACTTAAAATCGCGACAGCTCATGTACTTTGAATGCTTTGGCTATATTAGTTTACTATTACAATGTATATTATTGTTCATCTGATGGTAAGCGATCCCGTCGCCCATGGACACACGCGACATCCGAAAGGACGCGAGTGCGTTTTCAACCTAGGAAATTGGATAGAATGAATTTATTGGATAGATTAGGGTCGAGATTTGGAGTGGAAGGCAGCGGGAAATATGGGTAGACATGGCCATCCGGCATCCCCAAAAGCCATGCATGCTTTATTTTATGTCGACTTTATAATTGGCGGTGGTACTTCCTCGGGCAAACTCCGGTGCATGAGAGTGCAGCAAAAGCTGTGAAAAGATGTTATGTTCTCCTATCTTGAAAATACAGAATAAGTTTTGTTTATTGACAAAGTAGAAATTAACGCATTTTCACATAAATATTTAGTGTGTGCGAATGTAGGGTTAAATTGACAATGAAACTTGTGGATAAGGCCAAAGGGTTAATCAGTAGTATCAAATCATCAAGTTACTATTGCTAACCTTACTCTAAATTGGTTAATAGCTTTTTTAACGCAACATTGCAGTCCGCCTCGAAACCAAACGAATATTTACGCAACCCATTATGACATTGTTCTCTCTGACAAGACCAACACCAAAGAAAAAGAATACCTTTTCTATTCGATTCAGTCTTATTGCAATTTAAATACGAGTTATTGATTTTTTTGCACTAAACAGGAAGAAAACGTGACTAATCTATAAAGTAATTAGAATTTACATAATCAACTCAATAGATACAGCTATATGTTCAAGTGACATTGATCTTTTTAGCATTTAGGATACCGACCTTGTTTATAGTCTTTGTCTTAATTTATTTAACATTTCACAATATTAAAATGAATTTATTTACTCACTTCTATATTTTTAATGAATAATTCATTCATCAACGGCGCCTTTCTTTTGCCTCATGTACTGGACGCCCCTATGAAATTTGATTTGGAATTCTCTAGAAATTCTCTTCTTCTTTCCTGCTTTTACTGACTTTTAATTCGTTTTGTATGAGATTATTCAGTATGAATACATTGTGTTTAGTACGATTCATATAATTCGTGATAATGATTTTTTACTCGACCTCATTGCAAAGCATTAAATAAGGTCTTTCAAGGCGATCCTTAAATGTCACTAACATGTGAAAAATTTTAAGAAACGTATGCGAAATGTACTCTCCCATAAAATACTTGTATTTATGTCATGCCCTTTAACACCTACCGATAATTTCGCAAGATCAAAGGTTATTAATCAACGTTTATTTTTAGCCAGCCATATCGAAATAAACTGAATAACAGTGGAAGTGGATACTGAATACTGTCTGTTCAATAGGAGACTGCATGTTCAAGGACCTCTATTGTACTGCTAGCTAACCTTGTATTAAAACATAGTATAACTATGTCTCAATTTACTCATTTAATACACAAAATAGAGCAATATACTACCAAAGTGCCAAATAATTGAAGTTATGTTGTCATAATAAGATACAAAATTGTAACATTTAAAAAAAAAAATAATAGATAAAAATATAGCGAGATTTTTTTGGCAATTTCCATTTTCCTATAAATATACAAAAACAACTTGAAAACGCCTTGGGTTTTACAATTATTTTATTTACTTTTTTTTAAACGTTTCCCTTATTATAAGATTAAAGTCTGGTGTTACAAGGGCGTTTTGCAAACATAAATCGCACCAAGACAAACACCCAAATCCGAAATAACTATTTGTAGGTCGTACAAACATTTGCCCCGTCTGGGAATCGAATCCACGACCTGCGGCGCCACAGTCAACGTCTTAGCGCCAAACGTATTGGGTACCAATTTTTATGCTACGTTATAAAAAATAAAAGAAATAAATTGATTCATAATTCGCGGAGAAATCGGCAAACTTCCTTTTTTTAAGCCTGTTATAAGTTGTGTTATGTTAAACGAACAGTTTTTTTTGTTGATTGTAAACAGATAGCCGTCGTTTTAGTTCGTTCTTTTATAGACACAACAGTATTGAAAGTCTTAATAATCTAGTATTTATTAGTTATACATAGTATTGGGACAGCGAGATTGATCGAACAAAATACAAAAGTGCAAATGCTTACTTTATGCTTCTATATACAGCTATTGCTGACAAGATTTATTACTTTTGAAACTTTGTTTTCTACAAGTGACGTAAGAAAATTATAATAGTTTAGTACTACTGTATCTTACTTAATTGAAACCTATTAATAAGTAGTAGCGAGATGATCTAATATTTTAACTAATGGGAATTTTCTGCGAAAAAATGCTAATACCAAGCCGAATTGAAAAGTCATAGTGCTCGCCTCAAACGATGCTTACTCAAAGCAAATCTGAGTTGAAACCTCGGTACCAATAAAATTATGAATTTCTTAATTGCAATTTTGAGTGCTATTTGCTACGTGGTCTGCGGTGAAATATTAATATTTCTCTAGTATTTGAAGTTCGCTTTTCCTCCACTGAGGCCGCGTGACAAACTGATCCCTAAATATATAGCTTCTAGGGCTATTGTACAACAGTGTAACTTGAAAAATAATGATAAAAATATATTTAAATAAAATAAAAGAAATATGGTTACTTTACTTTTGCGCGTCAGATATTCTTAATAGTTTAGGATTTATAGCGTTACGCTATAACCTAAAAAACCTTAACGACATAAACGATAATGATATGGGGACCGTGGAGAGCAACATGTCTCGAAAATTTGCCAAATTCTTTATTCTTAACTTCCAGAGTATAGCAAACGTGGTAGCGAAACAGAGTTTCATGACCCGTTTCGGCCTGAATAACCTGATATCGCTGACGAACAGCCAGCCGATCGCCAAGATGACGGCCAGGGAGTTCATGATGGGCTACAAGTCCGAGCTGATGACCCTGGGCAACACCTTCATGCCAGGCTGGATCTACTTCGACAAGCTCGGGCTGATCGATCGGGTATGTGGATTTTTTTCGTTATGTAACAGTTAAAAGTTTGTCATATATTCTTTAATGCCTTTTTTCAGTTCTCAAATCTTCAAAGTGTACTTATATACGTTAAATAAAATAAAAATTTCTATATTTTAGATTTAATCCATTTTTGTAACGCTATCCATCGACATCTTTAACGTAAAACAAAACTTCATAATCCACAAATTAAATACTGATAAAAATTCCTAACATAATTTTCGTAACATTTACACTGAAATCTTTTTAAAATGCTTCATCTAATACATTATATAAATGATATATACATAGATGTACGATTTCAACGGGGACTACGAGACAATCTTCACTGGTACAGACGATGTAACAAATTCTGGTCTTATCGACACATATCGTGGATCCACCGATTTACCACAATGGGATGGCAAGCACTGCTCAAATGTTCAATACGCTTCGGACGGAACTAAATTCAAAAGTGGAGTGAACTTCAACCAATCTATATTGTTCTACAGGAAGAGTCTATGCAGAGCTGCACCTCTGGTAAGTTTATGCTCTTTATAAGATATTTACATTACTTCTTGGAAGAGAGATTTTGATTTGGAATCTGTATTGAAAAGCACTTTGAATTATTTTAATATACGAGTATATGACGATTTGTAAAATAAGTAAACGATAGATATTTCAAATAGACATTCTTAAATATATCTGTACAAAATAAATTGTTCATAATATTCGATTCAACAACTTTTTTATGTTCATATATGACTGACCGTTATTGCCAAAAGGAATTTTATTTATTTGTCATTATACAATATATATTTATGATAACAAAAACTTTAATTGAAAATTCCATCCATTGTATAGTAATAAACACATATTTTATGTATGGATCCATCAAACCAATATGTTTGATAGTTAAAAAATGTTCACTAGATGAAACTTTAAAGACATAAAAATATAAAGAATTGATGAATGCTATTTTGTACATCACTTGGCTTTAAAACGCAAAGGTAATATAGAAGCATATACATATTTCTTATTAGTTTACGTATAATTTGTTCCAAACTTTGTCTAACTTTGTCCTGTGAATCATTCTTTATTTAAGAAACTCTTGATATTAAAAATCTAATATGTTTTGTAGATTCCTGTCGACGAAGGCGTAAAAAGCGGTCTTAAAGGTTACATGTACACTTTCCCTGAACATATGTTGGACAACGGAAAAATCATAAAGGAAAACAAATGTTTCTGTAGAGGAGGTATGAAATGATCCAATAAATAAATATGTAAACACTTTGCCGTTTGGTTTACGAAATGCCCTTACCATAATTCATATTTTTTTTCTAGGAAAATGTCTACCCGAAGGCTTAATAGACGTCGCGGATTGCTATTACACCTTCCCAATTGCGTTATCTTATCCACATTTCTACAAAGGAGATGAAGTGTTGTTCAGCAAAGTAGAAGGCCTCACTCCCAATAAAGAACAACACGAAACTAGGTACGAGTGTTGATGTTTTATCAATTTTTAGACCATACGAAACTGAATTAATTTTATAAAACTAATTCAATAGTTTGTAAATTTCTTTACGTTGACATTTTTCCCTCGTTGTTATTTATTTATTGTTGTCTCAAATGTACTCTATTTTAATTGTTGCCAAATATATATTATGTTTATCTTAAATACCTTACTTTACCTTAAATACCTTAATTTATCTTAAATACCGTTGTCATAAATTCCATAATTCATGCAATCGAAGAAATATAATTGTTTGTGTTTTTATTAACAGCTCCATCTATTTTATCTCAATTTGTTTTCATTGCTTTCTAGATTCTGGATTCAACCTGATTCAGGCCTCCCTCTAGACGTCAGTTCAAAATTCCAAATCAATATGGCATTGGATGACATATCTATGATCAAGAACGCTGAGAGATTCTCCAATATGTACTTACCTCTTCTGTGGTTTGATATTGTAAGTGGCATTTATGACTTTTGTTATTTGATTCCAACATCAATTGTATGTCATAAATTGCTTATCATTTTCAACCGTTTAACACGAAGAAAATTATTCAAATATTAAAAGATTCATTTATCTTACGATACTACGAAACATCCTTTTGATTACCTAATAATGAATATATATAATATCTGCTAAAATCATACGATTTGCGTCCAAAGTCAATAAATCATGTATTCTGTATTTACAGAGAATGTATACGCTTACTCCATCGCTGCAACAAAGATTCGGCCTCTACCTAAACGTATTACCTATAGTCGAAAAATGCGCCATGTACATTTGTTTCGCAATCGGCGCAGTTCTAATATTATTGACCACATACATAGTAACCTTCAAGATAATGTTCAAAAGCTACGACGGCAAAGGGAGGAAATGCAACTTCAATTTCAAAAGCGGACATTGGTTGGAACAAGAAAAGTCGAAAAACAAAAGGAATTCTATATACGCTCCTTGTGAGATACCTTTAACAGATTCTGATAGCTCAGACTCTTGCATAAAAGAGAAACATAGTGACAGAATCAAAGAATTGGGCAATTTACTATCAGATAAAGTACAAGATTCTGTTGACAGTGTTAGAGGAGTATTTAAACACGATTTGAGTAAAACAAATACACGTAAAGATTCGCTTATAGAAGATAGTGATTCCGGCGAAGGAAGTGGTAATTGTGCAAGTGAGAACGATGGCGATAGTTTCAGAGACGATTGCAGATATTTGGAAGTTGTTGATGATGGTTTCGATGAGAATAGCGCTATGTTCCAATCTAACGAAGATTCCAGAACTCCTGAATTACATATTCACATCGGCTAAGATAAATGTGTTTTTAATATAAACATATTTATATCTCTCAGTCATAATGTGTTTGAAGTGATTGAATGTGGGCTTAATGTCGATATCAATTTAGCAGCTAAAAAGCAACAGACATCCCATGATCAATATCTACAATTTGGTTAAATAAGTGATGTCACTACGTATGAAAAATCGATATCGATAGTAGTGAACCCCTGGATTATACGTGACAAAGATTCTATAACTCCTGAATAACACTTTCACATCATCCGATAATTACTTATCACTTAATCACTATGTAGGTGATGTAAATGAATTGGGATTTAATTTCGATATTGATGAAGCAGCTTAAACAAGACTACACTATATCAATATTTATGCTTCAGCAATGTTAGTGATGTAAGTACATACAAGGAGCTATCGATTAAATAGTGAATTCCAGGACTTGTTATGTGATTAAGGCCTGTGCAGTTAAAGATTTGCCATATTAAGGATGTTTTACTGCCGGTGTAGTGACGGTTAAGTGCTTTCTTTCGCTAGCGACTGAAGAAATTGTCAGTCTGTGTGTAAAAGGCACTAATCTAAGTGTTATTAGGGGTAGTGATGTGCTAGGATTAGGACGTATTTATGTCGATATTGATAGAAAAGTATCATACAAAGACTTGAGTGAATAAAGTAATAAGTGAACAGTAACAATAAGACATTACGTTATCAAGAACTGTTAATAATAAACATAAATTAACGATTCTTATTTGTTTTGCACTGTGATGTTGAGGATTTAAAGAATATATATTTAATATAAATGTAACTATTATTTGTTTATTATAATTTATATAAATATATGTAATCAAATAGTGTAATTGAATATTAATATAAAACATATACTTTCTTTGATAAATAATCTCTGTCTGATTTTATATGATGGTTTTTAAAGCAGGCTCTACTTAATAGCATTAATAGTGAATGTCGTTAGAAATATTTGGTTTTACAAATATTAGGACAGATAATATTTATTTATTAGAATTAGTATATTTTGCTGTTGCCAGAGGGGTCTGCTTGTTCGATAGATTATTTAACGGTTCTTATATGACATGTAATAAACATACAGTTTTTCATATTCGATTATATAATTTCATATTTAATACATGTAACTTGAATTGCTGGAATTTGGATCCTTTCTAGAATTTGTCGTCTCACATACCGTTATCTACCTGATGTAATACTTGAGTACATTTTAGAAGTAGTTTTTATTTGTAAATATTTATTTTTAAGAGACGTCCATCAATATAAATAAGTAGTTTTTTTTATTCCCTTTCTTTATTTGGTATATTGATATTTTGAAATAAGATACAATTCTTTTTTTCATCTTTAACCTTACCTTTTGTTCAGATCATATTTGTCCAATTTTTTTTTTATTACAAAATAATGTCTATACATATTTTTTATATTTATATTTTCACCAAATAAAAGTTACTTAATTGATGGACTCTTTTCATGCTGAACAGTTAGTTCGATAAGTTATAACGGCATTGCTCAACTAAATGAAGCTTATAACGGGCTTGTGCTTTCTGAAATAATGAATTCAAAGGATTTCATCTATTTTTCGATTTCCGAATTACAATATCCATATCAAATTATCAAGGATTTTATATTGGGAAATGAAAATAAATCCAACAAACAGATAAGGTCCTTCTAAACATTATCAATTAAGAATTTGGATGATTTATCCTGCGTAAATTGAGAGGCTAATTCTGGCCAATATAAAAATGTTGTATAAAATAAAAATACACTATAAAGATTTGCTGTAAAATTTAAAGTACTAAGTACCACAGTGGATAGTAAAACGTAGATGCAAGGGACAATTAGCTAAATAAGTTCTGTATATTTTTCTAGAATCTATATTTGTCGAATAATATGTCAGTGCTGATTGTAAAAAAAATCAATGTCTAACTTTAACGTGGTACCTTTAAAATTCGAATACTCAGTTTTTGGTCAAAATTTAAAGCTTTATTCAATCATTTAGCTTCAAATAACTTTAGTTGAGGATATAAACGCTTGCCTTCCAACGTTATGGGACTGATGTTTAGTGTCAAGTTAATTTCTCAATCGACTGTGGATTTTACATTATAACATAATTATAATTAGATTTATTTTTAATGTTTAGCGCATTAATTTTTTTGTGATAAAATCGATTCCGTTGTATGTGTACATTAACGATGATTCGTAATTTTAATGTTTGCGTCGTTAATTCGTGATGTTGGTGCTCGGTCGACTACTTATTTTTTATGATTTATAATAATGTAGAATAAAGGATTTTATACGCAATAACTAAGTTTATCATTTATAATAGCCAAACATTCATTTATAACTACACAAAGTTGGCATAAAATAAAGTATGGATGACTTTTGGGGATGCCGAATGGCCATGTCTATCCTCCTCTTTACCCACTCCTTCCCCTTTAAATCCCCAATTCCAATCCTATCCTATCCAAAAAAAACTATTCTATCCATTTTCCCTGGTTGATAATGCACTCGCGACTCTTAGAATGTTGCGTGTTATCATCATGTGAACCGTCTGGTCGTTTGTGTTCCTTTCAATAAAAAAAACACATTTCTCAATAAAAGCGGCTTGATCTGGTCTATATCGTATATCATCTAGTAACTAATTTAGAAAATAGTCAACATAATCTTTTTCATGATTATCAAATTCCGTTTCAATATGTATTAAAATTAACTGCAAATTTCATCTGAGGTCGACGTCTCTAGGTATCTTAATGTTATTAACAAGCATTACTATCAAATGAAAAAATGATCTGAATACAAATAAGTACGATAATAAGGTATATTATAGTTTAATATATAATTAAAAATACAATCGCCATCATCCAAATATCACTTCATAAATATAATTGATAAAGTCTCTAACGTAGGTAGTGTGGAATAACTGGTAGAAGACAAATGTGTACAAGATGGACCGCACCGCTATATCCAAGATGATCATTCTGTAACAGATGAAATTTTATTAAACTCAAATATATAAATATACGCAGTGTGATTGGTGAGTTATCAATGATATCAAAGAAAAGCACTCGATTGTCATCATATTTATGTAATAACTAAAAAAAATTAGGACCATAGCTTTCAACTTAATTTTCAAATAAATAGATGAAGCGTGGATACGATGCCAGCAGCGACCAAATAGCCAGATGGCACAGTTCATTGATCCGAAAATGCAGCCACGCGCGCTATGTCCGCTAGGATACCCATGGGTTTCGTAAATAATTACTCATCTTTCGATTAAGTTTACACAGTGACCAATTGATATTTGCTTTTAATATTACATTTATTCTTTCTATATGATCACCTATATATGTACGTTACATTTGCGTAAAACATAGGTCGTTTACATAAATTGGAAAATAAATTGTAATGATTTTCTTCGTAAAATTAGTTTTAAAAACATGACCACCTTTCTAAGTAACAGAAAATCTTAAAATACAAATAAATCTAAAAGTATTATAAAACCGTTGTTCGATATGAATTTTTGAGTTAAAAATGAGCCAATCCTATTATTGGGGAATGTAAAAATACTAACTCACTCAATGATATATATGCTAGACACAGCTGTTTTAAGTAATAATAATAACAATATTTATTAGGTGCATAACAAATAAAAAAAAACATACAATCATTTAAAACCCTGTCTCAAACACTCTGGTACTCCAAATTTAACCCACGAACTCACCTGCGATAATGTGCTCTGGCTTTGGGGAGGTCCTCAAGCTTTTCTTTCAGCAAAAACTTCTTTGCGGCAAGACAGCTCGTTTGGAAAAACTCGAATTTATCGATATTCTCTATTCCGTAGTAGAACTGCTTCTGATCAGCCTCTTTTATACTGCTTCGCAGCTTCACGAAATTGGTGTTGTTGAAAGTCCACTGCTGTGCCAAAAAGTATTGTAGCGCTAAGTTAGCTATGTAAATTCGTCGTTGGATTTTTACTAACCTGAAAATTTCCAAGATTTTTTTATTATGTCGCCGTAGACTTTATACCCCATTTCTATATAAATGAGATGGTTAAATAATTATGGGATTGAATCGTGTTGTGATCGAAAAAAAGGTATTCATGGCCAATTCACAAGTACATTAATGTTGTATTGAAAACACCTCACCTATATATATATATATATATACATATATATTAAAGTCGGTCCTGCGCCTGATCTCTGTGTCGGAAATCCGCCACGACTGGAAACAGATCAGGCGCAAACTTTTTACATAACCATTCGACGCAGAGGCCGTTTTCGCACTGCCCTAATCCGACCAAGAAACATCAACACAATGTTATCCTTTTCGAGTTCGAGTTTCGAGTCCGAAGTTTAACCATTCGTTATTATTTCTGTACATGCCTTTAGTGTTAAACGAAGTCGGAGAGTTGCCAGGCTTACTAATATACAATTTCTACTACTTATGAACACATTAGAAGTACACAAAAGTTAAAGAAAGCTTACTTTTGGCTACTGAACGAACCCAGAGGAAAAGAAATCCAATAACATACTTAAAAAGATGATAACCGAGTCGTCAGTTATTTTAACATTCTGTTACTTATATAGTGTTGAAAAATACACAAATTTTACTATTTTAAGATAAACGTAACTGCGATTACCATCTGTGTATTTTTTAATTAGATACTCTGTTTCTTACTGAGCTATATTGAACTATTTCATTTGATGTTTGCCTATATGAATCGATTGCGTTTAAAGGGTAGCTGTGTGTTAGTATTGGATAACATTGCAGCACGGGTATTCTCTTTACACTATTTGCTTAAATATTTCAATTTATGTTCCAATATTTAATCTGGTTGTTTGGGTCATAGTTTATAAAACACAAACGTTGAAGCTTTGTTAAAACACACTTATATTCGACGATAATGTTTTTGTCAAAACGCTATACAATTAGAAATGGAACAGTAGAATGATTTCATCGCAATTTAATTACTACTGTGCAATACTGTAATGGCCATAAAGAGAACTGATTATTTTACAACTTGCCTACAACTTGTACAATAAAAGATTGTACAAAACTCGTAATTTAGATTGAATCCATCTTCAAAGAAACACAAACTTTTTTTCTTCACCACAGTGTCTAACTATAAAGCTTTCAATTATGTACGATTTGGGTGTATATCTAGGAATTCAGAAATTAGACACAAAAGCACATTTTACTCGATAGAGCCTGAATCATATTTTAAAAACAATCGAGAATTGAAGCGAAGAGTGAATGAGTGATAAAATAGCACTTACATAGGCTTTCTCCCTAGTACTCGTAGGAGTAAATCAACCATAAGTGCTGGTAGAAGATGAAGAAGCAAAACCTGAAATTACAATTATTTTGTAAAAATGTATACAGTGACTAAATCCGAAAAACTTCGTAGAACTGTAAGTTTCCACAGGTTTTGGACAGAGATTTGTCGGTGGTAGAACCAGCAGTAGCTTTTGCTGCTGCCGAGGGCACGGTTCGAACCGGGTAAGTACCACGACCTCACAG
>JAOCPS010520089.1:0-11472 GCA_025505425.1 Graphium colonna
ACTTTTAAGTAAAGCTTATTATAGCATTGCTGAATACTTTGATGACACAACTGTGTGGTCATAGTACTGTTGTTACTAGCGTAGGTTTAAAAGAAAATCATTGTATTTGTGCAAAATTGTAAGACAACATCATTTTAAAAGAGCAACTGCTAAATTTCTCGCCAACTCTTCTCAGTAGAATCTGCTTTCTGAGCTGGTGATAGCTTATAATGAACGAACCTCTATGTAAAACTTGACGTTTCATAAGAGCGCGCAAGCGCCTATGTGAATAAACATATTTTGATTTTGATCGCCCGGAGAAGTACCACCAATTTTTACACAATCGGCATAAAATAATGTATGCACGACCTTTGGGGGTTGCCAGACGGCCATTCCTACCCTTTTCTTTTCCCACACCTTTCCTCGCCATATCTTTAATCCTGACCCGATCCCATTCAATAAACCCCTTTTATTCACTTTTCCAGGTTGACAGCGTACTCATAACTCTCTAGATGGTGTGTGTGTCTATGGGCGACGGGATCGCTTTGCATCAGGTGAACAGTCTGCTCATTTCTCTTCCTTTCAATAAAATAACATTGTACAGGTGGCCGCAACTGAGGTGAAATATGGTATATAAAGATAAGATAAAAAAAATTACAAAGAAATTATACGAGAAACGTATTTAATATTATTATTTTCACAAAAAATAGCGAAACTTCCTTCAAACGCCTTAGAACGTCCGAAAAAGTTTGTTCTAGGATTTTATATCAGCTACTATTTATTGTACCTAACAGTTTCTTGTTAATGCAGCTGTAGAAATACATTATCTAAATACTTGAAATTTATATTTCGGATGGACCCGAAATATGTTGCAATACCGATGGAGGCGGATGATGATCCTCAAGTTAAATTTCAATCCTCGGTCCTTCTTCAGTCATATTATCATAACATCAAGATTACTTTCAAACTAATTCGTAGTTTTAACAATAATACTTATTTTAATGTAAATTATTTAAGTAACAGCAATTAATTATTTAAATAGTAATTATTACGACTCGGGCGTCACCATTTGATATCTTGACGGAGCGACCGCTACTATCCGAGTGAGCCGCCTAGCACCGCGTGCCCCCTTCTACTAATAGCTACAATCCATCCCCACCTCCCAACTGACTCGAGGACTCCTCGAGTCAGTCGTACAATCGTACTCTCCTCGACGAGGAGAGTACGATTGTACGACTCGGAGAGTGGTACTACGTAGCACGTAGCACGTGCGGGCGTTTATAAACAACTTCAGTTTCTCGGCTCTGACATAGAAATAGGAATCAAGAGCAGATGTGTACCTAGAAGCTCTTAAAATATTTTTTAAGCATTGCAAAACACTCTGATAACTGCTAAGAGCGATTGCCTAAAGCAAAAGTGCAAATCATTTTTACTAACAGCAAAGTTACATCTAATTAGTAACAAAGAAACTCGTGCTATGTCAGTGTCTCTGTTAAATGAATCTATAATTTGCGAAATATTTTCAAATGTACTGTGCCATCTCGGAAAAAAGTTTTTCGGAAGCAAAATAAAGCGAGTAGTGATGTTTCTTTTCATCGGTGATTACTATTTTTTATTAAACATTTCCGGATTTCCTATTATTGAAGCGAAAGCCACGAAGGGAGGCTGTGAGATTAAACCCAGAAAAGACGTTATCTAGTGTTGTACCCGAAAATTTACAACTACTATACTTCACGTATTTATAGTCATATTTTTTGAATTTTAAATGATTAATGAATTTGCTATTTAATTGTATTTAGCAAACATTATTACAAAATGATATATTAAGTAGTAAATTTAATAAATATATTTAAGTAGTTACATTTAAAGTTTTTTTTTTATCATTTTTATGTGTCTCATGTCATTCTCTAAAAGTCAACTAGTCGGATTAGTGTAACCTGAATTGTGAAAGGGTTATTAAAGAAACTTGTTTTATGCAGAGGTATATTGATTTTTAGATTATTAGAGGAACGAAGAACTTTTTCATTGCTAAAGGGAGGTATTGAAATTTTTCCTTGATCTACGACGGTAAAGTTGAATCCAGTGTCCCAGATTAAATAACGTTTTTTATTTATATATTAGTATATTGCATACGATTCCAATTATAATGCTTTTTAATATTTTATTCAGAGTGTATCCATCCTGTCCATAATAGCTCCTTTAAAATTTCGTGAATTTATTGTTATTCTGATCATCACTAAAAGAGCAGCACTACTTAAAGTTTGCTCATTTGTTAACATGTAGGATTTCTGATTCAGAAATAATCCTACATCATCTCCACCTGTAATGCAATAAATAAGAGTATAATTATTATGATTACATTACTTATATACTGCATGCATAGAAGATGAACATTATGAAGTCGGGCAGTCGTATAAAAATGTTCTTTCACTTTGGCCTGTTTTTCATGTGTCTTTGGGAATTTAATTTTATCTTGACGCAATGTAATAAAGGCTTCAGAGACTTCGCTATTTTGCTTCATGTGGCGGCACTAATGTCACTCATATTAGCTAATTTGCACTGTTATTGAGCAACTGGCGGTACTCGGCCAATAAATACTGACCTACAATTTAATACGAAGTTACAAGCAACAAAGATGTTTCACTAACAGCGAAACATTAATTACCGTTTTTGACATGATATTTAGCCGCAATAGATGAGAATATGTCCATTTCATGTTGTGGTGCATACCTGTTTCTTAATTAAACTAATAGGTGATCTATTTGTTCCAATAAATCTTACACAGTCGCCTTGGATAACGTTTATTTTTTGAAAAAGTCTATTTCATCATATTTCATGAAATAATTCGGCCTTTCGCGGTAAATATACGGCCGTGTGAATAAACTTGAATAAGAAAGTAACTCGGCTGTCTCTATTACATTAAAATCTTCAAATGAATAATTTATATCGCCTTCCATTTCGAATGTAAATACACTACATGAAAGATCACATGATTATGCAACTGTCACTTGGCGCTTAGGGAAACAAAAATCGACGTGGTGGAAACTAAATTTTTGTTAAGTGGCACTTAAAAACTTTTAAGGGGCTACTTAAAAATTAGGGATTGATGATGAAAATGGACACAAGAGTCCTATATTTTACTTATCTTTTCTTTTGTTTTATAACAGTGATGCTTTATAACAAAACTAAAACTTAAAATTTTTACAGATTTCCCTGAAGAGTTAAATGATTCGTATTATTTCTATACAAGTAGTATAGGAATTTTTGTCACAACCTTCTTCACAGATTAACGGTAGAATATGAAAATGAAGAACTTGTAAATAACACGTGAAATCCCAAAAAGTTTACGGAAATCTATTAAATCAATTTGCCACTTGTCTTCAAGGAGAACAGACTCTAAAGAACTACTTACACTACCAAATAGCTATAATGCCACACATTCTTTGGACATTTGCAACACCTATTTTGCAGAGGTAGGACAAAATTTGGCAAACGACATCCTAAGCAAATTAAGCGTTAGAGAAGAAATATTAGCAACAAAAGTTCCCAATAAACTTATTGAAGTTTCTTTTTGCAGCCTACCGATGTATATGAAGTGGAATATTTAATACTCTCCTTAGACTAAGGGTCTAAAAGCTTTAGGCCTAGACGGATTCACTAACAACTTTATAAAACATATTAGGGATTTGATTGTACAGTCACTCACTGATTTATTCAATAATAGCATACAAACTGGTATATTTCCTAATACGTGGAAAACAGCCTTCGTAATCCCCATATATAAAAGTGGTGACAAAAATGCCGTAGAGAACTATCGGCCAATTACTCTTATCACAACATTTTCAAAAATGTTGGAAAAAATTGTCAATAAAAGACTTGTTAATTATTTAGAAAATAAACAAATGTTTTCTCTAAACAATTTGGTTTTAAAAAAGGTAAATCAACAGAAGAAGCTGTTTCCTTGCTGACCACAATCTTGGCGTCACATTTAGATAAGAAAAGAGCAGCAATTGGCGTCTTACTTGATTTGAAGAAAGCTTTTGACACTGTCTCTATTCCTATCCTTCTCAGAAAGATGCACGACCAGTTTGGTATGAGTGGTTAAAAAGTTACTTGAACAACAAGGGATAGCGTAATTATGAACTAAATGAATAAGGAATTATATACTAAAACTGTTAGCAAATCTTAATAGTCCTGTATTGTTGATGTTTTCGGGATAGGTTTAATTCGAGTCAGCTTCCATCATTCTGGAAACATTTTTGAGAAAATAGATTCATTTACGGAATGGAACAATAAAAGGTAGGTAGGTAATCATTTTAAACATCAATATTTGTACTATCATATACCGACTGTCTCCCAGCCGATCAAAATAGTTAAAAAATAATTGGAGACATAGTCCTCAATTAACACGTTTCGAAAATATAAATAAAAAAGTGAACACCGCTGAATTTGTCATATATTTTTTTTTAAATTACCAAAAATCTCCTGAAACACCGACATATCAATTAATAATGCATATTTCGACAATGATCATTTCCTAAAATAGTTCGCACTTTTTATGGATTTTTGATAAGTTTGATAATTATTTAAGGATATGCATAAATAATTCACAGGATCAATTTTTCCCAAATATTAGATACCAATTTATTTGAATATTGGCTAAAAGAATATTTTTCTTTAATCAAATATACAACCAATGCTTTAGCATTTTTTTGTTATAAATCACTAGCGATTTTTAATGCTTTAGATAGCAATTGTGTATCGTCAAACTATTGCGCGTTGGCTCAAATCTGAGCGTTAGCTCAAATAATCTAACGTAAAATAAATAGCAGCAGCGATTTTTTTTTATTATATTCGTTCGTCAAAAGTGCTCGCTATATCACCGATTCGCTACATACAATAAATAAGAAAAGATAATTAGTGCTTGTCAAGTTATCATTCTCGTTTTTTTATAGTTTAAGATTGTTTTTTATTTGTTTTACCACTTTATTACATATCACATTAAGTTTTCTTGGATTTTAAAGAACATCAGACTAATTGATTTGTCATAACTTTAACGTCTTTACCATGTGCGAGGTTAAATATAACTTTTTGTACAGTAGTACAAACTTATTCGCATTTTTTTTTGGATTTTGAAATAAGTGTATACTACTAAATTTTTAAATATACTTGGTTTGCTTCTCCCGATTCTTCCAAATTTCCAGACAATACTGTAAATAATGTTTAGAAGAACATCCGTTATACGATAGACAATCAGCTTTAAAAACTGCGAGTGATTAATATAAAATGATTGCACATTTGATTAGAGACAAATATTTTTTTAGCCAATATTCAATTGAATTAGTATCAAGTCTTCTTCCTCTTAGCCTTAGTCCCAAAATTTTTGGGGATTCGAACCCACAACCTCCGGTTTGTAAAGAAACCGCCTACACCACCTGGCCGCGGAGGCGGTTAAATAATTTAAATTAAATTAGTATCTAGTATTCGGAAAAAATCAACCCGGAGAAATATTTTTGCATATACTTAAATAATTATCAAAATTGTCGAAAATCTATGGGAGGTGCCAATTATTTTAGAAAATGTGCAATTTTTTTTAAGCAATCATATCGTCGAAATATGCATTGTTAATTAATATATTCGTGTTTCAAAATAGTAATTTTCGTAAATCTAAAAAAAATGACAAATTCAGCGTTGTGCACATTTTTTTATTTATATTTTCGAAATGTATAAATTTTTTATATATTAACTATTTTTGTCGGCTGGGGGGTAGTCGGTCTATCATATCCATTCGCATTGGTTTTGATCGACAGTCTGTGGCAAAGCACAAACCGTGCAAGCCATAACGATAAAAAAAACATAACATGGCAATGAATATGAATAAATGTCATTTAAGCAGAGAGTTAAAAAAATAAATTGAATTGTGGAAACGGTTGCGGTAATATTTTAATTCCTTTTCACATGATATTTATTTTATTTAATACGGCAAAATGAATATATCTGGATTTTCATCAATTGCACATACAAATACAAACGCATTAAGATCTAGTGACCGGGCAAAAACTTTTGTAAGTAATAATTATTTCCGAATGTTTGAAGGTTATGTATGTTTTTCTTTAACCATTATGTTTTATTACAGATACTACCTGATAGATGTTTTGAAAAATACGTTGCTTGTACATGGCGCCGTGGAAACACCTTTACAATATACCCGCGAAGTCAGAAAGCTAGTAAAGATGAAACAAATTCTATTGACAACAAGGTCTTAAACATTAGACAAGAAATACTCCTTTTTTCATCCACACTAAGGAAACTCGTAAATGAATCGAACGGCACATATCTGTCCTTGCAAAAGGTAGCGGAAAACGCAAAAAACTCGGACAATCAGGTTGAATTTTTAAAACTTTCCCGCCAATACCGATCGATTGTTCGAGTATGTATAGAGAGTTTGCAAGAGGCTGCCAAAAACGAGATCGACAGCTTGGCGAAGAACAGTTTAATGTCCTACATAACAATTTTCTATTCAATTGAGTGTATTTGGCACCTTTGTGAGATATTGTTTATAGATAACATACCAGGTGATGTAGTACTACCATTTTTGTTGGAGTGGGTGCGTTTCCACTTTCCTTGCCATGAGCAAACCGCCGCTCAGATGTTGGAAGCATGTGAGCGAGGATCAGAAGAGCATCCGGAATATTGGGACACTGTTGTGGGAATGGTTGTTCAAGGGAGGATTGATGTAGCTAGAGCTTTGCTAAAACTACACTCATCATCGGAAGCAAATGAGTTTAAACTGATCGACAATTCTCTGAGGACCATGCCTGTATACAGTGTAAGTTTTACTTTATACCGTTATTTTCATTAAATTAAGATTATGTGACTACTAGTATTTGTCTAAGGATAGCTGAAGTTCATTAATAAGATCAGTTAAAAATTAACTTCTTTAGTAACTTAGCGGCATGTGTTATGGGTTTAAATCTCATGAAGAGACAATGACTTTGCATTATTGTTTCTTAGTTTGATTAGGACAATGCAGGCTAATCACCCATTTGCCAGAAAAGAAATGTAATAATGGTTATCATCGGTTGTTTGTCCCATCAGGCTGTAAGAGTAACGGAACAGAGATAGCCTTACTTACTGTAATATCTATCTAATTGTTTAGCCAAATTGACTTTGGATTGGTAAAAAGATTTTAAAGAATACTTTGATTAATTGTATTTATGGGATTAATACTATTGATAATTAAAAAGGCAAAAGAAATTATTGGATACTACATTTTGTAAGAAATATTATTTTAAAAAACAACTGCTGAGATTCTCGCTGTTCTCTTGTGATGAGCACTGTAAAGCTATGAATCAGGTGCTTCTTTCACTTGGTCAGTCAAACAAAATTATTTTTGAATATCAAGAGCAGTGATTCCCAAGGGGGCGCTAAACCTCTTACATTCATTTAATACAGGTTTAAATTGGGGTATCATTATTTTAGAAAGTTATAAATTTTTAGGGGAGACCACTAGTAAAGAGAATTTTTGGAAAATGTTTAGGGTTCCATGAAAAGAAATAAAAAGCAATATCACGCAGACCACATAATATAGAAGTACATAGATGGATTTGTAAATGGTTTTCAGGTCTATGGAGGTATATCAACAGGGGAGTTTACAATACTTTGGAAACACTGGCAGGCCGAGTGCAGATCAAAACTAAACAGCCAGGTGCTGAGTTCACAACCAAAGCTGGAACTTATAATGAGGGTATGAATGAATGAATATTCTTTTTTGCACACCAAAGCAACTGAAATAAATGTAATAGATTTTACAAATAATGGGTACAAAGGGTGGCCTTTGGGTGGACTTAAATAAAAATTATCTAAAATTAAGTTGTGGGTAACATTTAGCAAATAATTAAGAAAAAAAATGTTACTTAATAATGATAAGTTAAAATAAGGATTAAACAAAATAATACATAACACTTCTAAGCTGGGTAAGGGTATGTCACTAAATTTCAAATAAAACATGTCGGTATATTTTAGTAAAATTATGATATATGCAAAAATTTATGAAAGTAGATTTTAATCTTAATTTATTTGTTGGAAAATCTGGTCGAAAACTGAGCCACTAATTTTATTACATAAATATGATGACAAGTGAGTACCAAATACTATTACTACACACCATTCACCCTGTTTAATATTATATATTACATGGTAACTTAGGTTTCCAAAAAAATATGCATACAATTATAGATTTTTTACAGACTTTAAAAAGGTTTTAAATTTGGATTTTTCTATTTTTTATTATGTATGTTTGTGCATATCTCCGTCATTTTTATTACAAAGTAGTCCAATAAAATTTTCAGAAAAATTGGTTTGTTTGTTTTTTAAATTTTGCTTTATAAAAACAGAGTAACTAATTTTTCTTTTTTAACTAAATTAATTTTAGTTATGTTCACATTTCATTTATGAACCGATTTTAAAAATTATTTTTTTATCTCACAGAGTATTTTTCCAAAATAGTGCTCTAAACTTTTCCAAAAAATCGGTTCAGTAGTTTGTCTTTCAAGTCAAATTAACTTAATTAAAATTTAGGATTGCTTGTATATCTCCGTCACTTATGAACTAATTTTAAAAATTCATTTAATTTTGACAGGGTACTTACTTACTTCCAAGGTGGTTCCACAATTATTTATATAAAAATCGGATCAGTAGTTTGTTTTTCAATTCCAAATAATGAAGAAGTTATCTTTCTTTTAAGGTGTTCGAAAGCAGTTTTGGTAATTTTCTGACAATAAACTTATGTATGCTATAATTAGCTCATGAGATAATAGATAATAATTAGGGTAATAATAATCAAATAAAGAATAATAAATAAATAATATATGAACTCCGCCAATCCGCACTTGGGCTGCGTGGTGGACTATACCCTATACATCTTTCTAGAGGTGGTCTTTGCCCAGCAGTGACAGAATTTCAATATAGGCTTTAGTAGAGTTTAGGTACAAAGCTGTATAAATCTTTATATTGTTCCTTTTCCATCCACATCCTGTTGTAAAAAGGCCTCCTTTTCAGTAAGCTCTATTGCACGCATAGATGCATCCCAGGTACTGACTGTTACATTGCTTACTTTTTAAACATGCTTGTGTTTGTCGACAGCTGATGATTGGCGAATATTCAGCTTTCGAGTCGATCCGCTCTAAATACGCGTCGTGGTTCGACGTGCTGGGGGGCTATGTGCTCTTCACCACACCTTGGGCTCGGAGAAGGGAGTTGGCTGATGCTGCATCTGCCTGTGCTGGTCTGAATGGGCCTCAAACACAGTCCCATTTGGATGTGGTGGTGCGGGCATTACTTGAAGGGGATTTACATCAGGTATTTATTTATTCCTTTACAAGTTGACCTAGCAAACATTGTTTTGCATTATAAATCAAGAATTTTAAGATTTTTAATAATTAATCTAAACTTAATTTAGTTAAAAGAATCAGGTGTTACTTTGCAAAAGTCCATAGTATACAATTCTATCAGACCAATTTATAAGCAATATTCCACGAAAAAACTCCCTTACAACCTGCAAGCAAATATGTGAGGGCATGCATAACAATATTACTAATAAAATGGTCTAATAGAACTGTAAACTTAATTTATTTATTGTGGAAAATTAAGCCTCTAATTTCATTACAATTTATTTATTGGAAAATGTGGTCGAAAACTAAGCCTCTAATTTTATTACAAAAATTTGTTGCCAAGCGAGTATTTAATATATTACATGGTCTTTTAGGTTTCCCAAAAATCTGCAAACAAATATTGATTTTTAATTGATTTCAAAAAGGATTTTCTATTTTTTTTTATGTATTTTCGCGCATATCTCCCTCACTTATGAACAATTTTTTTTTAAATCTCATCTTCTGAAATAATCCCATAAAATTTTCACAAAAGTTGGTTCACTAGTTTGTTTTTTTAATCAAAATAATAAAATTCATTCTATTCATGTTTGCGCGTATCACCGTCATTTATGAACCAATTTTAAAAATTCTTTTGCTATCTGATAGGGTATTTTTCTAGAATAATCCACTAAACTTTTCAGGAAAATTGGTCCATTGATACTTTGTTTCTTAAATCAAAATAACAATATTTAGGAATGTTCGCATATGCAAACATTTTTAAAATCAGTTTATAAGGGGCGGAGATATATATCTCTGAAACTTATGAATCAACAAATCAGAAAATTAATTTTTTATTATATTTCTAAGATTGTCCCACAATATTTTTTAAAAATCGTATCAGTTGTTTGTTTTTAAAATTAAAATAACGAAGAAGATATCTTTTGAAGTACATTTTTAAGACATTTGAAATCGGTTTTTATAATTTCCTGTGAAAATAAACTTTATGTATGCGCAATGATTAGCTCATAATATAATAGATAAAATAACAAATATAAAAAAAAACTGTCAATTTTAGTTAATGATTTTATTTCCAGGTCATTCATGAAATACAACAGATGTCAGACAACGGCTGGTTCGCAACTCATCTCACGGATATGCTTTTTCATTGTGGAAAATTAAAAATATTAGATAAACACCAAACTGAGTAAGTATGGCATAATATTTAATACATGGAGTCATGGTAGCTCATTGTGAAGCTGTGGTATTCTGTTTACCCAAGGCAAATCCGAGTTCGATCGAGCAAGACCGAAGACGGAGAGGAAGTCGACGGCCTTGCGCGTAACAGCTGATCACAACCGTCACACTTCATTCATTTATTGGAAAATTTGTGCTCTAATTATGCCCCTAATTTTATTACATTTGATTATTGGAGTTAGTTCAATTTTGTGCTTTGTAAATATTGTTAATATAATGTTGTAATTGAAATTGTTTAATACATTGACTGCATTTTTTTTTATTGTTCATTATTATTATGTATATTATTTTTTAAATATGTTTTAAGTGTACAATAATTTGAGGTAGATATTATTTAACCCCTAGATTTATTTCAATTGAGGTGGAAACCCGGTCACAACATGTCAGTCCCACATAAACGGGTGGGCTACCGGTGATAAAATTATTTCCCATAAATTATAATTTTTTCCAGTGTAACAAAACTCCTGCGCGACAGCCTCATCTTAGAATACGGCTCTTTACTCATGGATCACAATTCGCTATGGTCGGTGGGCCTCTCCTACTTGGCCTCTTGCCCACCAGAAGGATTGAGACGAGCCGAGCTACTGCTGGAGAGGATTCCAATACGGAATGAGGCTAAGGGGATGCGGGTGATAGCTGAGGCGAAGAAGTACGGCCTACTGGGCGTTGGTAAGTCTATATCACACACACACACACACACACACACGCACACACTATGCTATTCAACTAAGAATAATAATTAATTCGCTTCTGGCTCAAATGCAGAAAGCGGTGCTCCTCGATACCGCACGCATGGTCCGCCGGTTTCTCTCCCTTGCGCCCTAACCCTCGGCCGTCTGGTCTCCCCTGCCGAGGGCTATAGTCTGTC
>JAOCPS010520308.1:0-11472 GCA_025505425.1 Graphium colonna
ACTCGTTTGTTTTCCTTCTCATAAAAAAAATCTTATAATAAAATAGTTTGGATAGACAATGGAATGGGAGCATAGTCCGTGGCTATTCGACTTTTTTTTTATTAAAAAAACCTATGGCTGCTATTAAAGCGTACTCCGCAATGCGGTCAATGGAAGTTCGCTCATTGAAGATGTCTTCTTCATACGGAAATTTAAACAGGTAATACGCATAACGCAAACAAAAATCATATTTATATAGCTATGCTATATATAACTTGAATGTAATTACTTACAATTGAACCGAAATGTCTATCAAATTTGTGCTTGTTAATTCACATATATGGTAAGATACAAAATATATGCGATTAACCCACTTTAAATAATTTTATATTATTCAGTGGTAGAATCAGCAGTAGCTTCGGCTGCTGCCGAGGGCACGGTTCGAGCCGAGTAAGTACCATGACCTCACAGGATACAGGCGTAAAGTATTAGGCCGGTCAGTGCATGAGGCCCTATTAAATTTGATAGCCGGAATATGTATGTGGAGGTAACAAGCAGCATTAGTTACTATGCTTGAAGTGCAGGATCATAAAGTAATGTCTTAATTTTAGAGTATAAATACAATATAAGTAGGTAGGTATATTTTCATATATTTCACTTGATAGGACGGACTTGATAACCCTTAACTTATTTTATATTCGTTTTTAAAATCCATTTTTATCGATAAGTTATTTCTTAACTGGTATTAAAATGCGGCTGAATAAAGTAATAGTAGTAGCAAATAAATCTAAACTTTATTTATGCTTCCATTTATATACAAAAAAACGGCCAAGAGCATATTGAGCACGCGCATGAAAGGGTTCCGAAGCCATTTAATGGTCCAATCGACCGCTTGACAAAGTAAATACCAAATAATTTAATTTTGTTAGGACGACTAGTACAAAGGTTTGTCGAGTTCTATAAAAATATCCATGTATATCCGGCTATAGTTTTCCTTGAAAGTACTTGCTTAGAGGTATATATCACATTTTTTCAGAATAATTGTAATAATATTTTAAAAGTTGAGGGAAAGTGGACGCTCTAATTTTAACTTTGTATTAAGATATCATGGGACGAGGAGGTTTGATCTACAAGTTTTCTAGGAAGTTTTTATTGAATTTTAAGAGACCTTCCCAAAAATACCGCACGCATTGGGGTAAATCGAAAAATATTTAATTTTACGGTTGATTCCATACATTTTTTGTTAGGACGACTGCAACTGCACAAGTTTGTTGAGTTGTATAAAAAATAACTGCGTATGATAACGAGCCCGCTATAATTTTCCTTTAAAGTACTTACTTATAGATATATATCACATTTTTTTTCAGATTTATTGTAAGAATATTTCAAAGATAAGGGAGGTGGGACGCTGTAATTTTAACTATTTATTAAGATATCTTGGGACTGGGGGGTTTGATCCATATGGTTTCTAGATTTTTTTATTGGAATGGAATAAGTAAAAAAAAATATTTCGTTGTATGAGAGAAAGGGTAAAAAAAATAATTTAACATAATTTTAAAAATCAATCTTTAGATCTTCAATATACATCTCTCTGCCAATTTTCGTGACAATCAGTGCAGGAATGGCGGAGTACGAGCCCGAACGGACAGACAGACAGATATGACAAAACTATTAGGGTTCCTAGTGGACTACGGATCCCTAAAAATCGAGGATATACAATCAGCACCATAAAACGTCCACTGGATGATGTCAGATTGTGCGCACATTTTCTTTGAAAACACTGTGATTATAATTTTTCCCCTTTTTGATATTGATTTGTGACAACTATTTCCTAAACGTTGCAAACATTGTACAAACAACACAAACTGATTTTCCTGAAAATTTCCAGAATGGACCCATAAAATTTTTAGGAAAATCAGTTAAGTACTTTTTAAATCAAACAACTTTACGGATTTTATCGCGGTGTATTTTTAAATTTTATCACCCGACGTTTCGAACCCTTTACAGCGTTCATGATCACGGGTAGGACGTCCTACCCGTAAAGTTGTAAAATAAAAATATATAATATAAAATCCGTAAAGTTGTTTAATTTAAAATAGCATCCATCTTTTTCAAGCTCCTCCATCTAACTCGTTCAGTATTATATTGTTTTGATAGTAAGGTTAAATTTAACACAACAAATTAACTAGACACCAATAAACTAAACAAGGTATATACAATTAAAAAGTATCACATGAAATTATTTTAAGGGAAACGTTAAGAAAATTTCATGATATACTTTTTCAAGCGTTATACCGTATGAAGGTAGGTAGGAATCATATTCCATTTATTATTATACGATAGAATCTGTCTCGAAATAAGTAAAACATTTAAAAGAAATAAAATGACAGGCATTTGAGATGCGTTACATGGTTCTGACTGAATTTTATTTAACTATATTAACGTCTGTAAAATTTACGGGATTTTATGCTATTTACTCCGTAATTATTTATCACTGACTCCCTACAACCACATTCTGAGGCTCTTTTAATGTTCTCTTCTATTTAGATATCGTGTACAACCCGAAAAGATTTCGTAATATGTACGGTATCGGTCTTTATCTCCATCCATTATCTAGTTAGTCTTTTAAATTACAACCTAAATTTAATGAGTTATTAATATAAAAATTATTACTTAATGTTAATAACCAACTATACAAAATACGACGTAATAACATATTTCTTTTTATTTTTAAATGTTCTCTCGAAAATGATTTCTGACAACCAGAATATACTTATATTTCGTCACAATAATAAAAGACCCAGTCGTACACTGTTTCTCCAGAGGATCGTAACACGTCATATTTTTTTCAAATAGATACAACTTGCTCCATACTCGAACGTCTTCTTCATCGAGCAGGAACAAAACGTCAAAACACAGTTTCCCCAACAAAACCCACCTCAAAACAAACACAAAATATAAAGGAACAGTCGCACTCCCTCCATTTTCGGCTGACGGCGCTAACGATTTCGTAACCTGAGCTTCAATCAAATTTCTAACGTCTCCCGACTGGAGTTGGAGGTGCTAAACGGTCCAGAATGTCCGCTCGCACGGACGGACCAGCCAATTTACACGTGTGCACCAGGGTGACCATCTCATAGCTGTATTCAGACATTCTATCGTCCTCAGTGAGTACCTTTGCCTAAAAATTCATAAAACTATAAAGATAGCCTTCACTTAACATAAATATAGAATAATAAGTCAAAACTACATCAGATTAATAAATCGTTGAGACAAAAATTAACTAATAAATAAAAAAGACTAGTTTAAGATACAGTATAAGAAATATATAATCTCATTTAATAAACAAAATTGGAAGCTTATTTGTACGATGTGTTAATTTTTTTAGATAAAAAAATAATAAAAAGAACTATAATTTACAACAATCTTGTGGAATAAAAACAAACCTTATAACTACTCCGCTAAAGTTACAATTTTGTTATCCAAAAAAATAAACGTTTAAAGCACCATTAAATTACTTATTATGCATGGAAATGTAGATGAGCCATTTCATCTATACCTCTCCTTTCCTCTTCTAAATTCATACGTAACCAATCCCTTAAACTCAATCCTCTTACCAATGCTGGCAACTCTCTAGGATGATGTCAAGAATAAATGAGGGGCATTTTGCGTTGCGGGGCTAGTTTAAACCATGGGAATCAGGGGCTACTAAAGGATATCCCGTAGCCCTTCATAAGAGCTGACGATGACCACCGTAGGGTTTTAGTCGGTGCGAGTCCGGCATAACCTGGTCTCCCTTCATAAAGTTTCAGGCATCCATAACGGATTTCTCTACAAAATAAAAAAGATTGCAATGAGTGCTCCTCGCAGACGGCTGCTACAATATCAAGTAAACCAACGTTTTCACAAGTTTGCCTATTACAAATGTAACAACGTCTCTTATTATTTAAATATCATGGTCACCCTTCTGTCCACAGCTATCCAGTCATCGAAAGCGCCTCCCTCCTCTCGCTCCGTTAAATAAACTAATTGGTCAATGTTTTTGTGAATGGACAATTGTAAAAGTGATTCACAGATAAACGCATGACATGTTTCGATTTGTTTCGGTCAAAAATTATGATGCGAATCTAAATATGAAAACCAAAAAAAATATTTCCATTAACTTTAGAGCTATGACAATTTGTATTTTCATAGACTATTTTACAATACCCTACAATACAAAAGAAGAATATTGTTGTGAATTTTACCGATTTCTGCCGTATTATAAAGTCCATTTCGTTGCATAGATGACGACAGCTACTGGCTAAGAAGACTTAATTAAAATGAGGACATAAATATATTAATAAAAACAATTTTATTAAAACTTCTTATTACCTAGCTGGTTCTAAGTTATAGTAATAAAATAAAGAACATAAAAAGATCATATCTTAATATATCAACGGTATTACATACACAAACTATGTTGATTATCGCTTAGACTTCGAATCCGGTATGACTTGGACAAAAGACTTTCTTATTCAAAGGCGTTTAACACAAAGCACAATAGATTTATCGGGGCTTTTCAAGTCGCTGTTTTAGTTCCACCACTTCTTACGATAAAAATACAATGCAGCTAGTTAGGTTGGTTTAACGACCTTGCAATTCCGATTTTATTTCCTCAAAAGGTCACCGTCTAGACGCGAAAGTTCCACTTTATGGCACATTATAAACGACCGAGTTTACTGCATCGGTACCTGACGTCGAATATAAGTTTTATTGGTGCACTAAACTTAATTACTGTTGGGGGAGAGCGGCTACAATGTTTGTTCACTGGCGTTAACCAACTCTTGTAATCTTTGCCTTGAAACAGAGTTACAGGATCACTATGGAAACATATCACACTCAAATATGTTTATTTATAACATTTTATAATATTTAATATGTTACCAAGATAAGTTTACATTTTGGGGATTTCGGAATATAAAATATTGCAGTCATATAGTTTTTTTTTAATTGGAGAGAGGCAAATGAGCAAGTGGCTCACCTGATGATAAGTGATCATCGCCGCCATGGACTCCCACGATACCAGAGGCATTACAAGAGCGTTGCTGGCCTACCCATATGGTAGGCGCTTTTCTTGAAGGTTCCTAAGTCGTATCGGTCCGGAAATACCGCTGGTGACATTTGATTACACAAAGATATCGTGCGAAATGTTGGTGAAATCGCACAGTGGTGGACTGCTAACCACCAAGGTAGTGAGGATAGTACTTGGTTGTATGTCGCGTTGTATAGTGCACAAACTTAGCAGCAGGTACTATTCCGAACAATTACTATGAATACTCACCGTGGTACATGCGATAAAAGATGCTGAGAGATGCAACGTTGCTTCGCAGGGCCAGGGAATCAAGTCGAACAAATTACAAAAAAAGGATTGAATATTAAAAAAGACTTTCAAATATGTGAATATCTACAATTAGACTTTAGATACATATCAAATACAATATTTTATAGATACATATCAAATACAATTACACGTAGTTCTCATTGCATTTGCTTGACCAGGTTGTACCTTACCACCATCCCATATAAGCCCTCCTTAAATAATTAATGCGTAGCCTGTGTGATTTCCTTATACTCCTATATTATATGCCTTTTACTTTTTAAACCTGAATATCCCATACCCTACTACCCAATGACATCATTTCTTAAACGTATGCCTTTCGTTCGTGCGGTGTCCATTGATGACGTTATCACAATATCAGACGATCTGTTTGTTCGCTTGTCAACTTAAAGGTAACGTTTTTAACAAATTGATTTTTATCTATTTGCTTATGACTATTTTATAGCATCGGTCCGGAGGTCATTAAACTGCTTTATGTTATTATCGAACCAGAATAAAGTATGAAACATGCGCAATTTAAATATATAAGTATATCTACTCGTACTAAGTTTTGATTTGAATAAGAATTGTGGATTTACATATTTCATTTGTTTTGTTATCTTTATTTTGGTTCCTCTGTCTCAAACTTTTTTGGCTACTATCTTAAATTGAATATCTAAATCTTGTTAACCTGTTTGGCGCACTCAGCTCCTTTAAATATCCGCCCGTCTAAAAGCAATCTCCTTCTTTTCAGGCATGCTGAGATCCACTTTCGACCGACCAGACCACGAACGTGAGTATTTTGGGACCTACCATAAATCCATATATAACCCCAAACATTAAAGTTAACGTTCTATAAAATTGTAACTATTAAGACACCCTAGTGAATTCGAAACGAAATATTTCAATGTAGGTCGCACACATCACCAACACGATATTTCATTTATCAGACGTCACTTCCAACGATACGTTACGTTGCGCCTGAAAAACAGAAGATTTCTTACGTTCATATCAAACGAAATTCTATTATTTCATCTAATAAATCAAACGTCTACGATTGCAAAAGTACTGACGCCAGTATGTTACATAATTTGGCCAACTGTGAATAATCTCACATCGTTTATTGTAGACGTATCAATCGAATGACTTCTTTGATTTGAATTACTTCTTTGATAGTTGTACGCATTTCTTTGATCATTTGAATAAGGGACGTGTTTAGAAGAACATCGTTTACGAAGACTTTACATACATAACATGCTCTTCAAAAACTATTTAATATTCAGAAATTATTAGTCAACATATAGATTTCAGTTGCACCATAAAATCGGTCTGATACTTAGCTATGCTATTCATTAAAATTCATTCATCCATTTATAATGTTTAGAACTTATTGAAATGTCTGAACTGAATACATTTTCTGAAGTAAACATACTGACGTGCAAGTATTTTAATCAGTACTTGTCACGTCAACAAATATAGTCTCATTACACTGTTAATTTATATTAAAGTACAATAGCATGTGCGAATTTTATACTCCTCGAATAAATGAGTTCGTTGTTAAATAATACAACTTTACGGATTTTAGTGTTATTTAAAAATGTCTAATATTCGCGTAAATCTCAAAAACAAAATCAATGAGTTCGTATATTTTTTTTAAATATAAAAGATATGTCTTAATTATTTTTGTTTAGACAAAGAATAACTAAGTACTGTAATGCTCTAAAATACTGAATATTTACATTTGATACTCGTCTCACTACACCCGTGCACAAACGGGTGACAACTTCCGGTGTACGCTTCTAATACGTCATTACGTCACGACCGGCAATTACCCGAGATTGTTCGGCAGTTTGATAGCGAGATTCGGGCTTTGAGACGCCGGATCTAATTTCGGGAGTGGCTACAGTTGTTTATGACGAGTTGTCTACAAACGCTCGTAGCAAACGCTTCCGACGTCTGCAGCGTAGAGTGTCAATTATTTCTATAACGCCTCTCTAGTCTAGCAGCAGACTGACTCGCGATCGTAGCTATTTTCAAAATCAATTATATTTTTTTGAGTTAAATACGCAATAATTACAGACTGATTATTTATTTTTTTATATTATAAAAACACTCCATAAAAGCAAGAGAACTTATTTGACATTGATGATTTAATAGTATAAGATTTATCAGACGACGAAAACGTCAGTGATGATCAATGTTATTTATTTTAAATAAAACAAACATTCTTCTTAACTTTTTATCATGAATAATAAAATAACATGCAGATTTTTTTTCTGTGATATTCTTTAATTATAAAACCAAATCAATTTCAAATTCAAATAATCTTTATTCACATAGACTCTTTCGCATTTCATTCACATAGACGCGTTTCTACGAAACGTCAATTTTTTACATTGTCATTAAGTGTTTGAGAGGAAGCTACCACCAGCTCGGAAGGAAAATTATGCTATGAAGAGCGAGCGAGAAACTCAACAGTTGCTCAAAAAAAACAAAAAATATCTAATCAATAGTAATATCTTATCAAACGGAAAGTCTGATACAGATCGCGGGATTGTATTACATACGCGTACACGTAGCCCCATGAATGATTTGCTTATCTTTTATAAACGAAAGCTAGGAGTTATTAGTTGGTCCAACCAATATTATAATCAGCCTTTCAGTATGAAAAACTGTGTAATAAATAGCATTAACCTGAATAATAAATCATACACAAATCCAAAAGGAGGCGTATGTTACAGCATGTTAATAAAACAGGGAGTCAAACGTTAACGCGCCGGTTTGCGTTTCCCCTACGGAACCCGCAAAAAACGGGGACTAAGTTCGGCAGCGCGTTCGAGCGGCAAATCTCTCAGGTATTGCGAAGATTAATTCATAACACGTTTAGTTGTGGAATATTTGATGTTCTCTCGCTGAACACGCGTTCGACTCAGCAATCGAGCTTTTCAGGGCATATATGTGATTTGTAGAAGACTCTTTAGTTGGCATTGGATTTGACGTATTTTAATATTGTACATAACGCACTACGCACTACTTGACTAGACTTGCTTTTGTTAAACTCAATCAATTTATGTGAACAAATTTTTTATAAAAATAGCTTATTGTAGCGAGTGTTCATAGACCAAAATAAATGTAGCGTTGCTAATTAGAGCCGGAAATGTAGAGAAGAAACAGCTATGGAAACAAGACATTTTTGAGAAGACTAAAGTTTCAATGATTTCTAAAAAAAACTTAGTATTTTTATGACAAAATATTTTAAACAATACTGATTTATTTTTTATGGAATGAAAATACTGTCAACATATTTGTCTGCTACCGAAACTGTAGTACTTCAGTGTCCAGGCGCTCGCCTTCAATTCCATGTACTCGAGGCGAACCTGAGTTCGATTACCGGTGCCGGCACCAATGAAATTGTCAATTTTCTTTGTGCAATTTTAAGTGCTGAGTTACTACATGCTCTACAATGAAGTGAAACGATCATTACGAACATTCAAAAAGTGTCATTTAAGCGTTTACTTCGCGAACATTATTTCAAGGAATCTGGATAAACCACTTATTTATAATTATACATTTATCATTCACTTAATTATATATTTATATTTATTTATAATATGTATTAGTAAGTATATTTGTGTGATATGAATTTTGTTTTTAAAGCTTATTTTTACTTTTTTTTTATCTTACTTATTACCTACCATAATTTATTTCCACGCCCCGGGTTGACCGGGAGAGAATGCCTCAAGGCATTAAGTCTGCCCTTTGTATTCCTTAATTTAAGGTAAATGCAATGAAATATAAATAAATAAAACATCATAAGGAAACCTGCATATCTATGTAATAATATTTCTAAGATGTGTGAAGTCCACCAATCCGCACTGGAGCTACTTGGTGGACTAGTGGTGGTCCCTATACCCTCGTTCTAGAGGAGGCCTTAGCCCAATAGTGGGATAATTAAAAAAATGGCTGTTATTTTACTACTTTACTCCTATATTTGTTTTGCCAATAAAGATATTACACACGCCCACCGCAAACCATAGTCCCAATAAACTGCCAGTAAAACAGAGGGTGATTTATAAATGGTCGTATTATCAACATTTTGGAAGCTGAATACGCTCGATCCCGGCTTTATACCTTTAGTGATGTCACCAAACTAGCCGCATCACCTAAAATAATAACCAGCTCTCATTGGTGCCTCCAGACCCCGTTTATTAAATCCAATATTACCAACGTAAATACGGACTAAATTAACACATATTTGCTTAGGTTCCCGCAGCCTAGTTCCAACAAGTGTTTGGATATCGGCCTGCTGTTTGTCCCGGGATTTAGGCTAATATCATATGTGGGAGGAAAGGGGAGCTGTTACGGATCTGAGAGGCAGAACCAATTTCTTTATATCCCATTGCTTGGTTATAGGATTACTTTTACCCGACTTCAAAAAGGAGGAGGTTCTCAAATTCTATATTTCTATTTTAGGTATATTCACGCGTATCGCTACCTCCTATAGACCGATTATTTTTTTTTGTCTGACAGGGTTAGGGTATGGATAGGTGAACTTCCAAAATGGTTTAATAAAATTTTCAGGAAAATCGGCTCAATAGTTTGTTTTTTAAATCGAAATGTGTTTCCGTAACCTTTTTGTGAAAATAATCTTGTGGTTATTCATATCTCTTTATTCTTCATTATTAAATAATAGTGAAAACTTACATTTACTTAATACTGTACGTATCTTCAACACACACAACTTTAATTTCCGGATAATTGAAACCCAATGTTTCTTTGGATAGTTTTCTTGATGGGGAAGTAGTAAGCTTTGCTAGTTAATAAATTTCATTTAATTTATATCATATATTATAAAAAAAATGTCGAAGTGAATTTATATTCATGGAACAAATAATTTCCCTGATCAATATCTTCGATAACACTTATCATGAAGAACTCGTAGCATCTTAAAAAATACATTATCAATGACTTGAGGGACATTTCCACATTTCAGTGACTCTATTCTATACAAGAATTTCGTAGAACTTAGTATAAGCATCACTCAAGTAGCTGTGTTTCTGAGCGAAAACAGTATAAATATAAATCCGTAGCAAAGCTTTAGGCGGTACAACACGAAAATACTACGAAAACGTCCACCTGAATCACTTTGTCACCTAACGAAGTACAATGTCGTTAAAAATAGCAGAGGCAACGGCTTAACACAAAAACTGTCTTGTATATAACGATCGAGCATTATTTCGTGGAACGGAGTGAATTTGCATTATTTTTTTATCCTTTTCAAAATGGCGACACTCGATGTTCCGGATACTCATTGTCGTTCAACAATGGGCGATGAGTAAGCGACACAGTTCAAACGCTTTAAGGATCAATTTCTTTTAACCGTTGGGCTTAAGAAAAATTACTACGTCTTTCAGTATTATATTGTACTAAAATGGTCGCCTGGGAAAATATTAACGACGTTTAACGTGTATAATTCAATAAAGTATGCCATGGTATCCATTAATAATACGTTTTTATTTTCACAGAAAATTATAAAAACCGACATCAAACGCCTCGAAAGTTTACTTTCGAAACATATCTTGTCCGTCATTTTGATTTTATAAATATACTAATAATCCGATTTTTATAAAAAAATTGTAGGACCATTGCGAAGGTGATCACATTAAAAAAAATATTTTTTCAAATTAGTTTATAAGTTGCGGTGATATCTGCGAACATTCTTAAATTTTGTTATTTGTATTTAAAAAGCAAACTATAGAACCGATATTTTTGAAAATTTTATGAGACTATCTACAAAAAATACTCTATCGTATAAAAAAGAGTTTTTGAAATTGATTTATAAATTGCGCACAAAAATACATAAAAATCAATTTTGTTATTTTGATTTAAAAGAAAAACTACTGAACCGATTTTCCTGAAATTAAAAAAATATTATGGGACCTTTCCGAAATACCTTAAAAAATTAAAAAAGGTTCATAAATGGCGGAGATACATGTGAACGTACATAAAAAAATATAGAAAATTAAATTAAGAATCTTTGTCCTTTTTTGAAATCGGTTAAATATAATTACTTTGTTTTAGAATATTTTATTTTATTTACTTCTTCTTTCTATTACTAGATAACAAACTACATA
>JAOCPS010520419.1:0-11471 GCA_025505425.1 Graphium colonna
AGCGAAACTAAATACCGCGTCACCGGTGCGAGAAGCTTCACCCTGCGATTGTCAATCCGCCTGCCCAGCGTGGCGATTAACGGCAACACCTCCTATGGGCACAAAACAAAGACCACAGCCCCCATTTCCCGGTGGCCCCGCTATTTCTGGTCACGGTGGTGACCATGATAACGGTGGGGTGAGGGGTGCCAATAATTTCCGGGCTACGAGAGGCTACCATAACCGACTGACCCTGGTGACGTACAACGGATGCACGCCGCGGCTTAACTCGCATCTGGCGGAACTCAAGATGGAACTTAGGAAAATCAGATGGCACATACTACGGTTATGTGAAGTCCGAAGAGAGAAGGAGGACACCATAACTCTCAAATCAGGCCACCTGATGTACTTCCGAGAGGGAGACTAACAATCCCAAGGTGGCGTTGGGTTTCTGGTTAATAAGTCCTTATTTAACAACGTTGTGGAAATGTCCAGTGTGTCGAACAGGGTGGCGTACCTCATCATCAAGCTCACCGAGAGGAATAGCCTCAAGGTGGTGTAAGTGTACGCACCGACCTCGGCACACTCGGACGATGATGTGGAGGATATGTTCGATGACATAACGAGGGCCCTCCACTCCACTACCAAGACCCATTTCAGCGTTATTATGGGGGACTTTAACGCTAAAGTGGGAGTACAAAACTGCAGTGAATCGGTAGGATATGGAAGCATAAGTCATAGGGGCAAATGGTCGTCAATTTCCTCAAACGGGAGGGACTCTCCTTAATGAACTTATTTTTCAAGAAGCAACTCCAAAGGAAGCGGACGTGGCAAACCCTGACACTATGACAAAAAATGAGATCGACTTCATCATGGCAGACAAAAAGCACATATTTAGAGATGTCTCCGTGATCAATAGGTTTAATATCTGTAGCGATCACCGACTCGTCCGAGGCTCTCTGAACATCGACTTCAGGGCTGAACGAGTCCGCTTGATGACGGCCAGGCTCCAACCAACTCTGTTTCAAATTATGATGGGATCTGAAGCGTTCCAGTCAAATCTGGAGAACCGATTTGCTGCCATGGAAACCACAACTGACGTCAATCAGAACCTTAAAAATGTGGTTCGGATCCTCAGGAAAAAAGGTACGAGATTTTGTGAAATGCAGTGTAAAAGCAGTAAGTCGAAACTTTCGGAAGAGACTTTAGGGCTAATGAAGAGACGATGCGGAAACCCACTCGTCACTTCGGCAGAAAAACGAACTCTAAACCGAGAGATTAGTAGGCACGTGCGACACGATCTCCGGTGCTCCAATACCCTCTCGATTGAGAGAGCAATCGAGCAAAACTGGGTTTCAAAAGTATTCGAACAATCTCTTGGAAGAAGTCACCGGACGAAGTTAACCATAGCAAGTGCAGAAGTCGTTGTCTCCAAGCCGGCAGTCCTTTCGGAAGTAGAAAACTTCTAAGGCCGGTTATACGCTTCGCATGTATCTCGACCTAAACCCGGAAACCTAGAGCCACTTTAACGCGCCACTACACCGAAGACCTGCCAGAAGTCAGCATTGACGAAATCGAGATCGCTCTTGGGCGGTTTAAAAATGAAAAGCTCCTGGAGAGGACGGCGTTACAACAGAGCTGCTAAAAGCATGAAGCAAAACCGTACTCAGGGAGTTCCTAAAGCTTTTTAACGCTGTCCTGTTCGAAGGGAGAACTCCGGAGGCGTAGAGTAGGAGTGTGGTCGTCTTGTTCTTCAAAAAGGGTGACAAACCCTACTGAAGAACTATCGACCCATTTCCCTTTTAAGCCACGTTTATAAGCTGATCTCAAGGGTGATCATGAACCGTCTTGCGCGAAGACTCGACGAATTCCAACCACCGGAGCAGGCTGGGTTTCGGAACGGATACGGCACCATAGACCACATCCACACAGTGCGGCAGATTATTCAGGAAACTGAAGGGTATAATCAGCCCCTGTGTCTAGCATTTGTGGAGTATGAGAAGGCCTTTGATTCGATTGAAATCTGGTCTGTTCTGAAGTCCCTGCAGCGATGCCAAGTAGATTGGCGATACATCCAAGTGATGAGATGTCTTTAGGCAGCCGCCACCATGTCCGTCCAAATACAGAATCAGCAAACAAGACCTATACCGTTGCATCGAGGTGTGAGACAGTTGTTATCTTCCCGAAATTGTTCACAAATGCAATGGAGGATATGTTTAAGACGCTAAACTGGAAAGGACGCGGCATCAACATCTATGGGGGGTACATCTCTCACTTGCGATTTGCAGACGACATCGTAATCGTGGCAGAAACGCTGCAGGACCTACAACAGATGCTGAATGACCTGGCTGACTCTTCTGTGTGCATCGGCCTACGGATGAACTTAGACAAAACCAAGGTCATGTTCAATGAACATGTACTACCGAAACCGATTGCGATACACGGCGCTGTTCTCGAAGTTTTTCAGAAATATGTGTACCTTGGGCAGACATTGCAGTTAGGTAGAAACAACTTCGAGGACGAGGTGAATAGGAGAATTCAGCTAGGTTGGGCAGCATTTGGAAAACTACGTCAAGTCTTCACATCGTCGATCCCACAGTGCCTAAAGACAAACGTCTTCAATCAGTGCGTCCTACCCGTTATGACATACGGAGCCGAAACGTGGACACATACGGCATGGCTGGTCCACAAATTTAAAGTCACTCAGCAGGGTATGGAGAGGGCTATGCTCGGCGTTTCTCTATGAGATCAAATTAGAAATGAGGTGATCCGGCAGAGAACCAAGGTTATCGACATATTCCACCGGATTAGCAAGCTAAAATGGCAGTGGGCTAGCTATATTAGCCATAGAAGCGATAACCGTTAAAGTAAACGAGTTCTTGAGTAGAGACCGCGTCTCGGCAAGCGTAGTGTAGGACGTCCTCAGGCAAGGTGGAGTAATGATTTGCGCAGGATAGCTGGCAGAAGCTGGATGCAAGCAGCCAAAGATCAGTGGCGTGCAATAGGGGAGGCCTATGTCCATCAGTGGACAACAACAGGCTGATGATATGATATGAAAAGCCAAATTTTATATATCTATAGATGTGAAAAACGGGTTTTACATAATTCTATAGATATGAAAATTTTTGCTACTCGTAATGCTTGATAACAAAATTAACACGAAAGAACCAAAAATGGGATTGGGGGCCTGAGCAAAATATCGCGAGGGATTACTTATTAAATTACTTAAACTTTTTGGTATCGATTTTAGATCCTAGCTTATAGACTGGATTATACACCGATGCTTGCACGGATATGGTGCTATTTTAACCCAAAAGTTTAATAATAAATGTAAAGTTATTTCTTATTTTAGTAAGAGAACAACACCAACTGAGTAAAATATGGATCATAAGATTTAGAAACCTGAGCCATTTACAATGGTTGGAAACACTGTAAAGTTTATTTCCTAAGAATTAATGTTACAATTACAACAGACTGTAATGCTATCAAATCTACCATGATAAAAAGGATCTTTCATCCCGTGTAGCTTGCTGGTGGACCTATATGCAGGACTTTCAGTTTGAAATTACTTAAAAAAGGGATATTATATGAGTCATGTCGATTACTTCAGTCGGAATCCTATTGAGCCCCTATGTACATTTATAGTACTGTAAATATAATAAATGAACCCCAACCTTGACTAGAACTTGCACAACAAGGAGACTCTGAAACATTAGCCTTCATAAATAAAGTTCAAGCGGGAGGGTTAGATTCAAACCTCTATGAAGTTCGTAATA
The DNA here is from genome assembly GCA_025505425.1 of Graphium colonna. Taxonomy (NCBI): domain Eukaryota; kingdom Metazoa; phylum Arthropoda; class Insecta; order Lepidoptera; family Papilionidae; genus Graphium; species Graphium colonna. The sequence continues at coordinate 3,756 of JAOCPS010520419.1, forward strand.
ACTTGCTATGTTATAGGACTCAACCCAATATAAAACTAAAATTATATATTTGAAAGGGTACCAGATAAGCAGTTTTCGTCTATTTCACGACGAAAACTGTCATATTGATTTTAAAAAATTTATTGCTAAAATAGACATTTCTAATTCTCTGCTATGACAGCATTTATACGGAAATATCTGTCTCACTCTTTAATCTGCATTAAACGCAAAGGTCAACATGGTCCGAAACAGGGATTTTTGCATTCCGTTCATAAAACCGCTCTACCTTTTTTCTTAGACCGAACTGGGCTTTTCGCCCAATCCAGTGATGGATTTAAACACCTTTGATAGTGTATAGGGTCACCAAATTTTGCCTACTAAATAACTCTTAATACCCATGAGTTAATACCAATAGTACGAGATACTATCACCTAATTGTAACATCTTCTTTAGTGGTTTCTGATAGAGTAACTTACTTAAGTAGTTGCCAAACGAGGTAATTTTTGAGCAATTGCGTACAAAATATCACTTGATATCTATTGGTACCCCTAGAAGTAAAGGACTAAAAGAACGTAACGTATTTACTGTAACTAATATGCTTAGCACTATGTACAATGGACCGTCAGATTGGCTGAGCATTTTATGAAAAGTGTAGCAAACCACTAATACAACTATGCAAAAGTCTACAGATTTTACTCTTTTACGGTTACTTATCGGTGTAGAGGCAAATATTCTCCCTATCCAAGCACGATTAGACAAGAAAGTATAGATGGACTTTAAGATGGACCGATTTTTTTTTGATGCAAATAAATTTTACCATTGCAGATTTAATATATGTATTCCTGAATAATAAACGTAGTAATAAATTATGAAAAAAATTTAAAGGACCCAATGAAATTATTCTATCCTCCCTAATGATCAACATAATTTACACGGCATCGGTTTTATTAGGAGGCTTAGGGAATTTACGAGGAGCTAAGGAAGAGTTGAGGTTCTGTTGAGGTGAACTAATCAATGAAAATGTAATTGTTAAAAATTAAATGGCTAATTGATTGTGTTTCTAGATAATTATAAGATATCATATAATTGTAAAATTTATTGAAAGTAGCGTGTAATTGTTAACGAAAAATAACCACTGGGCATTCTTTTACTTGGCCCTTGTCTAGTTCACTCGCAGCGGGTAAATGGGACTTGCGTGTCGACGTAACTGATAACATGTTTCCGCTGGTTGGTCTCTTGCTGCAAGTCTATCCCACAAGCTGCGGGTTAAGGGGACTTGACGCGTCAAGGCATTTGGCAAATAAAAGTACAATGTGATGTTTGAATAATCACCATTTGCAATATAATGTAATTCGAGTGCGAAGTGCTTGTCAGTATGGCCCTGATAGATTACTTAATAATTATAAAAAATCAAAATCGATTTATGCGCAGTGATACGAGATAATCCTGGTTCATGCGCAATATTGGCTTACTAATCAATCTCAAGCTTCCGACCATAGCTTAAGTCCCGAAGTTTGCATCGCTCCGTTGAAATGTTTTTGTATTTGCGTTGTTGTTCTCTTTGAAATTCTATCGGTGGACAGAAACAAAAGAACTAATGGGTGTCCGACTGGTCGGAGCAAACCCTGCAAAGAAAAATAGCCCTTAAGGTGTAAAGCAAGATTTTTGTTGATAGTACATAATATACGTAAATATGTACTTAAATGATTCATCTACGTAATTAATTGTATATATAAGTACTTGGTAAATAATTTGCTATTCAAATAGCTTTTGCAAACTATTTTATTTTAAATAATTGACCGTCAATTATTTAAAATATAACGCAAATTATGCTCTCATTTACAGAGGAGAGCATAATTCGCACTCAGTTGGTTCCTTGTTGAGTCTTCATTGAAGCACAAATAGTTGAAATTGTCTGTTAAGCACACAAAAGCAATCAGGTGATTCACTCAAGACATTTACGTTTCAATTCACTGTAACATGCTGTCTAGCTAACACTAACAAAAATATTGTGTTTAATACATTTACAATACGGGGTCAGATTTTACGTACAATGCATTATTTATCTGAAAGTAATATTTTCTTATTCAAATAAAGTCATCAAGAATTTACCACATTTGACAATTTTCAATTTTGGGAATTTCGGACTTGTTTTTATAACGAAATCTATTAATATATTTTTATCTTTACAAAAGCCATTTCATGCATTAAAACATATCATCTCAGTAACTTTGACTTATACATTTGGGTATTAAAGTTTGTTATTGTTGATTTAATTACATTTATTGCCTCTATTTGATTTCTATTGTGAGGATGTATATAAATAAATAAATCAAATGATAAATCTCCCTGAATAAGTAAAAAAGATATTTTAGTCAAATTTGAGGGGCCCAGGATCTATTAATAATTCTTCCCAAACGATAAAACGTAATTAAGCAGAACTGTTTCTTTAAGAAAAGAAAATTACGTTAAACTTAATCTCAGTAAACGGCAGGACGACATTTAAAATTAGGTGTGTTAAAATTGAAGAATTTTTGTACACTGTCACGATCTAAGAAATAATTTATAATTAAAATGTAAGGTATTGGTTAAAAGACAGGTTCAAATTAGGCTTGATGAAAAGTATATCAAGAGATCGTTTGAATGTCGTAAGTAAACTTTATGCAAAGCTTGGCGCTCGCTGTTCAAGACAACGAACGCCTAGAGTGCGCCGTGACATGAATACTAAGGAGTATGCATTGACAGTATAAATGGAATAATGTAAAGACGAGAAAATTGTCTGGAACAGTCCGTTCAGTATACAGCGTTGAGCCTGCTCTTTTAGACATTTTGCGTTTTTATTTGTATTGTGTTGACAAAAAAATATTTTGAATAATGTTCCTGCGAGTACTTCTTAATAATACTCGGTGCAATAATTTATTGTAACTTGAATTCTGAATTTCTCCAATCAAATTCAGATTTTATCTTTTGCTCTGTTCATCTTTATTTTTCTTATTAATCGTGCCCTCATCGTGCTCTGTTCATCTACCCGACAGAAAATAAAAGGGTAAGACTTGATTTCACTTCGATACATTTATTTTCATAATATTTGAAATTGAAGTTTTTAATGACCAACTTCTTTTAATTAATAATATATGTGAGTTATTTAACTCAACTATATCTACCCATACAATTAGTCACATTTTTTTCACTATTAACATTGGTATGAATATTTCCATATTACACAGTTGTTAGCTGTTAGCTGTGGTTTTGAATGATAACACACCCTGGTACTGCATTGCTATCTTCAGGTTCTTACAAGTACAATTAAAGAAATACATTTGTAATATATATGATACATAGAGAAACATATACAATTATATCATAATAAAACAAAATTTGTTGCCGCTGAGTTTTTTACGTCGATTCTTCTTCTTTTCTATGTCGTGCAGGATATTGATGACGCGAACTATAGTTTGAGATCATTCGTGAGGTAGGACAGAAATATTTACGACCAAAACACGCTGGCTGAAAGTCAAAGCTTACAAGGGAGGCTCTGGAGGAGATGACGAAGAAATAAAAGTTTCTAAAATCTACAGAGCTTTAGGTACTTAGCAGGAAAATTAAAAGACTTTTCATTTGTCGCGAATAGTTCCATTAGAGAAAGTTTTCTTTAACGTTAAGATAATTATTATCATACATTAGTACATAATACTTCAGAATAATATCTAGATGTTATTTGAAATTTAAGCACAAAAATAATAATAATGTCACAAAAATAAATCCATGAACTATACTTATAAACTCATAAAATAACAAAATTCAGTGTACTAGAAATAATAGATGGGAGATAAAAAACATAAAGCGGTTAAATAAACATTTCGTTTTGATGCTGTAATGATATGGGTTATATAGTATAATAAATAATTCAACAATATTTGTGTCAATTTTATTTATTGATTTTCACTATAAATAAAATGGGTCATAAAAAAGTTTTAAGATATTGATAAATATTATTCTTCTTATAATATCAAAAAAATGCTATTAACAGCAATAAAATCTTTAAAAACTTCCGACTCCATAACAGATATAAAAACAGTAAACAAATTTATTTTCATAGAAAATTACAAAAACCGACTTTAAACGTCATAAAAAAGTTTTTTCGGGAACATATTTTCCGTTATTTTGATTTAAAAAACAAACTACTGTACAGATTTTACTGAAAATTTTTAGCAACCATTTCAGTATTATACTTCATTTAATAGCTCTTTTCTTATACATTTTTTTTAATTTAACCTTGTTTGCTAGGTTTTGTTGTTCGTTTATTCAGTTCATTCTATCAATAGTTAACATTTGTAAAATAATACAGTTCTTTTTTTATGTTTAAGTAAACACATCTGAAATATTTACTAAAATAATTTAACATCTAAGTGACGTATTGACCGATCGAAGCTTTTATACTTACATATTAATGGATTTATTTAGCGATTGAACACTTCACTGTCATTCTACTAAATTTAAATATGTTTTTCACGTTGTAACTAATGGGTGGATTAAGTTAGTAAGGTTTATATTAAGTTAGTTAAATTTTTAATGAAGAACTTATTACAGATTACAGACTTAGGAAGTAAGATTCTGTTGAGAAGAGAAGCGAGAGAGTTAAAAGTTGCCCATTCTAAATTATATTACATTCATTTTATTGCAAACCCAGTATCAAAGAAAAATTTTCACACATTCATAGAAGTATTCCGCAACGTTGTGATAAGCTTTAAATCAAAGTGTATTTCTAGCTCGCTTTTTAATTTATTGATTAGGTTAAATTCAATGTGTACTGCAGAATTTAATAATTATTTTCACAAAAAAAATAGAACCCAACTTCAACCTAGGATTCAACCGTTTTACATTTTAAAACTTATTCTTTTTTGAAATCTTACTAGTAGTTGAAAAAATAGGCGTCTTTCAAAAAATATTTCAAATACGCGTAAATTCCTTTTATAAAAACGGACAACACACCTGTTCGATAATTTTTATTATTAAAAAAAGTTATTGCAACAAAAAGGTAATTCTCAGATTTCACAGCAAATGATTTAGCAATACATTTCACAGGTGCATTGATTCGTATGGGATTGTTATGGTTGATATTTAATAATCACATAATTATTTTAATTTGAACGTTATTCCATAGCAACAAATATTTTTAAATTTAAGATTAGAAACATTGATCTATAATTGAGACCAATTTCAAACTGTGTTGAAAGAGAAGCTCAAAACACCACACTGTTTAATTTTTTTATTGCAAATATATAATGCGGCGTTCGTAATCCCAAACTGTAGCGGCTCTTTTTAGGGGAGATAGGATATTGAGATATCTGCCTTGCAGTGCTGTTAAACATTCATTATTTAACTGTACTTTAACTTTTAAATTAGTAAATTGCAAACTAAGTATGTATGTAAAAGATTTAAACCAATTAAATGCGCAATTGACTCTTACCTTATGTGTTATATGATTTTGTAGTTGTTAAAACTTGAAATACGGATTGAACTTAAAGCAACTGGCTTATGTATTTTATACAGAACAGCAAAGCTGAAAAACTGCACTGAACTTGAATGAAATTATTTATAGAATTGTGAGACCATTTTGTTTACCGACGCGTTGTCTTCACCGGCGTTTAATTTCTATTCAGCGCGCTTTTCGCCAAAACTTCAGAGTACTGAAATTTCTTGGAACTGCATAAATATATTCTTTTATTCAATTGGTATTATTGAAATTTTGGTTGATAATACGATTAAATGTTAAACGCTTAATATCGTGAATAATTACCCAATTCTTTTTTTCTTATAAATTTAAATTTATAAGATTTGTGCTATAATACATTTTTTATTTAATATATCATGGAATTTGGCAGAAAATGGTAAACTGTAGTAATCTTAAAGCTATAAAAAATATTTATATGACCATCAATCACCAATGTGCTACTGGTAAGTAAATTCGAGATTTAAGCAACGCAAAATAATTAAAAAGTATAAATTTTAAGTAAGCCCTGTTATGCATAAAGAGAATGCAATTACGTAGTAAACATAAATATAAATCTATTAAATGGCTTAGAAATGTGAATTTAGATGATACAGAGATTGTTTTTATTTTGAAGATACAACATTAGTTTTAATAACATTAACATTAACAGGCTATTATATCGTAGTAACGTTGATATATTATCACAAATATGCATACCCGACTTTTAGTTCAGTGAGAAAAATATTCAACCAACCCTATCATGTGGACCGACATTTACATTTTGATGAAAATGTAAATCTTAGTCCATAAACCACCAAAAACATAAAGAAAATCTGTCGCCAAATGGTGCCTTGGTAACGAGAAACGCAGTTGAGCATCTGGCAACCAGTGAGAGTGTGACGAACTGGATAGCGATGGTGGGGGATAGGGTTGCGCTGACAGTGGAAGGCGTATTTAAAGCAGTTGGAGACAGTTAAGCAGAAGATAATAATGGTAATGATACCAGACTAGATAATATATATATATATATATATATATGACAACATGGATATAATTTATATCGAGTATATATATTATATGTCGAGTATATACCGGCAATACCATCACTATTCCCACAGAGTCAGCTCTTATGATGCAAATATTTTTATAATGTATATAATAATTTTATAATAATTAAACAATATTTTTTAAAAAATGTTTTCATATGTCAAGACCATATTAATACTTCTTTAGTGCCTTTCGTTAAAACCTTAACATTTTTCCAATAAATATTTGCTTGCCATTTCATCTTATTTCCCCGACTATCTTTCAAGTAAAATTTTTAACATATGTCTTTTTAAACATATCTCGCATTTCCATTTATATTAATGTTATTTGTTTCTTCCTTTGTAACATCGTTATTTAAAACTAGAAATATATTATTGGATACTAAACGGTCAAGAACTGTAACATATAATAATTTTTTATACAATTTTTATTTTACCTTGTGAGTAATTATCAAAATAAACATGAAATTATGTGTCTAAACATCAATTATTTTTGTTACAAAAATGTCTTTAATAAAATTATATTTCTGAAATATAATATTTTTTTTAATTCGGCTATGTTATAACCATCAACTTGTCGGTTTCAGTATTTCTCATTCTTTCGATTAATGTAATGAAACGGAACAAGATTTCTTTAAATAAAACTTCAGTTTTCTTAGCGAAATTACTAAAGATGGCGATCCAAAACTCTTCGCGAAGTGGATTTATATATGAAATATTGGTATAGGATCACTTAAACTTGATTTAGTTGGTCCATTACCAGATTACAACCGACCAAGGAGTTGGGCGAATAGAATCCTCATTTTTGTATTTATATCGTCCTGTTTTTCAAAAATGGAGACAAAATCCTACTGAAGAACTATCGATCCATTTCCCTTCTAAGCCACGTTTATAAGCTTTGCGTTTCGAACGGTCTTGCGCGAAGACTCAACAAATTCCAACCACCGGAGCAGGCTGGGTTTCGGAGCGGATCGGCACCATAGACCACATCCACACAGTGCGGCAGATTATTCAGAAAACTGAAAAGTATAATCAGCCCCTGTGTCTAGCATTTTTGGAGTATGAGAAGGCCTTTGACTCGATTGAAATCTGGTCTGTTCTGGAGTCCCTGCAGCGATGTCAAGTAGATTGGCGATACATTCAAGTGATGAGATGTCTTTACGAAGCCGCCACCATGTCCGTCCAAATACAGAATCA
>JAOCPS010520529.1:0-11470 GCA_025505425.1 Graphium colonna
CTAGAATAATGAAATAATAATCAAATTTTCCCCCTGATGGGCAAAGTCTAGACTAAAAAGACCAGTGTTTGCCAAAGTAGGCACTAGTGCCCCCTGCGCACTGTACCTCCTGCGTTGGTTTAAATTAGGCTATATTGCTTTTTCCGATGGTATTATTATTTTAGAAGGTTATTTATGCGGCACACTTTTACCGATTCTAAAATTTTGCGGCAAGCGAAGAAATGATAAGTTTAAAAATTTTTTGGTTATCTAATGTTACAATCAATTAAACACGTTTTTTACACCAAGAACATAACATTACGGATATTATCGCGTTTATATTGCAAACTTTTATTTACTCTTTTTCTCGTCTGTGCATCTGGAATCAATGAAATAATGGAATCTTGCAAGTTAAATTTGAGCCACTTTGCGATTTCCAATCAAGCTGAAATTTGGCACGCATATGTACATTACGTGACAATGCAATATTATGATGACTTAGAGCTGATCTGATGATGGTGCTGGAAGGTGAAATTTTCCATGCATGTACATTACAATGCATATTTTTATTTGATTTTTTTTAAATTCTTTTGTCTCCTTTGCTCTCGATGTGTTGCCAACCTGAAGGGCCGGTTTTTGATTCATCGTTAATACTAATGACGGTCAAAGTGCGGTAGTAAAATTTAAAAACATATCCTTAAATAACGTAAGCGATGTTCAGATCTATTAAAAGGATCGAATTAAGATGTTCTAGATTGTGAATTAATTTTTTTGTTAAAGAAAAATTGCTGTCTTCGGGATTTTTTATTGACCAGTAATGTATTTGAATTTGGTCATTAAATGTCACTTTATTTACACAAATATTAATAAATATTGCTTTATAATATTAAAAAGAATATCACCTTCTGCACTCCTCCTCTATATTCATTCAAAATGTATCAAATTTCATCCTCCAAGTCGCATTAATTTTTGTAAAAATAATTTGAATGTTTTTACTTGGCGCATTATTATTATGATGATATATGAGTATGTCCCCCTTTTTGAAATCGATAAGTATGACCAACAAATAATCGTTTTTCGAAACTAGGCATTTATTATAGTGTCAGCTATATTAATACACTGATTTTCTTACACAAGCCAGCACATTAAAATGTCCTTAAACACCTATTTTTAACTATTCTCTTGAATGAGCGGTGCCAGAAATTATATCTTCATCCTGATATACAAAAAGAAATGTAGACGAAAAGTTTACAATCATTTTATATGTTACTTTTAGGTAAAACTTAAAAAACTCTTAAAAAAATGACCCTTAAAGTAACTTTGCAATCTTATCACAGCCTTCTTAGCATTGCACAAATGATAGAACTATGCAATAATGGTAATGGCACAATTGCGAATGTAGATATATTTATTATTTTTATATCTAGATATATTTATTATCTAGGTATGTTTAATCTGAAATCTGAATTTACGGCAAGAGACTCGATCGCCTGACCTTAATCCCTTAGGAAAGAGGCATAGGGCATTGGGACGCAAGTTGCGTCGACGCATTGGCTGCCTCTCATCTAAGGGCAACTTCAGTAAGGGGCGGAGCGGCATCAGAGGCAGCTGAAGTAAGCGTCACAAATACGATATAGTCTATCAGTGCAAACAACCTATTTATGCCACTTGCAATGGAGACTTTACGACCGTGGGGTCCAAGGACTAATAAATTTTTTAAAGATCTAATTCATATAATTAATGTTGTGACTGGCGACAAGAGGGTCGGTTCTTTTCTCGCCCAAAGGTTAAGTATAACCATTCAGCGAGGAAATGCAGCCAGTCATTTCTGACTATAATTAATTCCAGGTTAAAGTCTAACCCGACTGGGCTAATATCTCAGCCAATTGTGAAACGATTTTAGGAATTCTTATTTTTAATCCCAAGAATACACTTACGAGGTAGTCCCATAAAACTTTTATTCAATAGCTTCTTTTTTAATGGAATTAACTTTTTTTATAGAAAGGGAGGCAAACGAGCAAGCGACTAACCTGATGGTAAGTGGTTACCGCCGCCCATGGACTCTCGCAACACCAGAGAGTTGCAATAGCGTTGCCGGTCTTTGAGGTAAGAATAGGCTCTCTTCTTGCAGGTCCCTGAGTCGTATCGGTCCAGAAATAATCGGTAAAAACCGCTAGCGAATAGATAAATTACTTTAAAAAATTACTTTAGCTAAAGTTCACTTCTCAGGCTTTTGAAGTAGTTTGTTTTGTGAAAATAATAAAGTTCTACTTATGACTGTATTAAATAACGTGATTCAACTTTTAATAACGTCGAATGTATGTATTTTGTTTTATTATTAAATTTAAGTTAGGAATAGGGGTGGTAGAGCATAACAACTTTTCACAGCTTTTGCTGCACTTCTACGGCCGTGCTTGCCCGGGGAAGTACCACCGCCCTTTATAAAGTCGGCATAAACTAAATTATGCATGACTTTTGGGGATGCCGGAAGGCCATGTCTACCCTTTTCTTTTCCTATTCCTTAATCCCAACCCCATCCTATCCAATAAACCTATTATATCTGATCTCCCAGGTTGACAACGCACTCTCAACTCTTTGATGTTGCGTTTCTCTCTGGGCGTCAGGATCACTTACCATCAGGTGAACCGTCTGTCCGTTTGTCTTCCTTTTCATAAAAAAAAATCAGCCTTGGTCGATTGCATTCAATCATTGTCTCAAGTAAATTAAATATTGTATAATCTTTGAATGCCTCACGGTGGATTATGGATAAGGAGCATTACTGTTAATATCTAAGATTTATTGTATGTAACCATATTCGCAGAGGACTAAAATATTTATGAATCACAATGGGACTAACGAAAACATTAAAAAAAATATGAACGGACGTTATAAATTTACAGTGACGGTGTAAAGTCTTCGCCAGGACAATATAGGCAATGATTACGCTTATTTATTTTCTATATTTTTTTTTTGCGTTGCGTCCTTTTCCCGTTCCTTTTTTCTCGTTTTCGCAAGCAAGAAGGTCGCACCCCGCAATCGCTCGTTTTTTAAACTATAATGGCTCGCGTCGTGATGCCGTTATAGTTTAAAAAACGCTTAACCCGCATTTCAAACTCATTCAAGTACCTAAAATTTGTCGGTTAAAGTCGTATAAATACATTACACTAACCTACCATTTAGTCGTTTGAAATTACGTAATAATATTACCCTCGCGTATAGGTATATAGCTAATTTCAAGTCTTTGTAGTATGCTCATTAAATTGTATTGAGTGCATAATAATTAGTTCATCCCGCTTAGGTATCATTTACATGGTTTTCGTTTCGTTTAAATTTACCGTTCGCTCACTGGCCGGGTAGGCTGCTACAAACCCCGCGTCGCCTGCTTGCCGCGTTTGTTTGAGGTACCACGATTTATAGAAAAAATTATCGGTCGAAATGCCCATCTAAACAGCTGGGCTTTTCTATCGATTCGGACTTGATAGGCCTCATGAAAGCGGGTCAATTTGAATTTGTCAAATGGACTATTACAAGTGGTTTTAGATTTCACTCCGCCACCGCAACGTCTGTCGGAGGTGAAGGAATTTGACGGGTCAGATCAACATAATGTACTCGGATTGTGTTGGTCCCCCACGTCCGATTATTTCAGTATAAAAATTAATACTCCCATAAAAACTTGTAATTAACGTTCGATTTTGTCGTGTGTCGCTAAAATATGGGATGTCATGGGATTTGTCACACCTGTCGTTTCGTACGTAAAATTAATTATCAAGCAGCTTTGGCTGTGTAACTATGATTGGGATGACACTCCGCCTGAAGAAGTTAAATTATGGACACGTTTAAGAGAGGAACTTCCTTTGTTAGGTGATATAATATTTCCCCGTCACTTAGGTATCGTCGCTGATAGTGTGGTTACTGTTTTAGCATTCGCAGAGGCCAGCGAGAAGGAAGGGAGTAATTTATTTTCACGTTCAAAATAGGGACTTTAATACAATCAATTTGATAACAGCTAAATCGAACATTTCTCCTAAAAAGGTTGTTTCACTCGCTCGTCTTGAACTTTGTACTATTCTTGTATAAACTGGGTTCTTGTGTAAAAAGGGTGGTAGACGCATGTCAAAGTCGCGTGGTTTTTCGTAACATAATTGCATTCTTGGACTTAACTGCCGCTCTCTGCTGGATACATTCCTCGCCTCACCGATGAAATAACTTTATAGTCAACAGAGTTTCAAAAAATACACAATGATTTAACGCCGCATTATTTATATCATATTTCGGGTACAGACAATCTCGCCGACTGTCTGTCGCGTGGACTCACTCCGTCTCATTTGATAAACCATCCGCTTTGGTTTAGCGGCCCCTTTGGGCGCGTTTAGACGTCTCACAGTGGCCTATCATTCCGTTTAATCCGTCCTTTGCGCCCGAGACGCCCGAAGAAAGGAAACACACCCTTCTAGTCGCTACCCACTGAAAGGAGTCCTATACTTAGTTTAGCGAGATCGTGTCTCTTCCTGGAGTAAATTCTTACGTATTATAATATACCTTTGTCGTTCGTAAAATTATTACCATTAAATAACCATATGGCAGCTTGAGATTATGACTTCGCTGAGTTAATAATATTTCGCGAGCTTTAACGCTTTTATTATAATACTGAATTTGACAAACTGAGAAATAATAGAGATTGTAGTAAAACAATTCGACACCTGAAGCCCTTTCTCAAGGAGGCCTTGATAAGAGTCGGTGGACGTTTGAGATACTGTGACTTGAGTTACGAAGAGAAATTCCCCATTCTGCTTTCTTGAAGAGATCCCATTTTAAATTTACTCGTCGATTATCATCACAGGTTAAATTGTCATGCCGGTCCTCGCCTGCTGATGTCGCTCTTATGCTAGAGGTACTGGGTACTCTCTGGGCGTGATTTAATTAGGAATGAGGTCCGTAAATGCATTCCGTGTTTCCGCGTTAGACCTAAGTGACCTCCTGAGATGAACCTTTCGTTCACACCGGCACTGATTATGCTGGACCATTCAAGGTCACTGTGACTCGCGGCCGAGATATTCGTTCCACTAAGGCTTACGTGTGCTTATTCGTTTGTATAACTATTTTATTTTTTTATTATCTCAAAGAACCAGTTTGGTTTTTATCACGGTAGATCAACCGAAGACGCAGCAGTTCATTTTAGTGGAGAAGGTAACCACTGCTTGAGCGTCTTTCTTGATCTGTCACGAGCTTTCGACACCGCCTCAATCGGCCTGCTCTTGAAAAAAAAAGTAGAAGCAGCGGGCATAAGACGAGCAGCACTCTGCTGGTTTGAAACCTACCCGAAACACAGGAATGAGTGCCTTAAAATAGAAATAATCCCCTGGGCAGTATACTTCGCCCTACATTATTTAACGTATACGTAAATGATATAGTAGACCTAAAACTATCGAAATCCAATATAATAGCTTATGCAGATGACACTGTATTTGTCTTTCACGACTCGGCGTGGTAACGTTTATTCGTCACTGCGGAACATAATATGCATACGGTGGCTGATACATTAAGATATAATCTCCTAACATTAAATATCAAAAAAACAGCCTACATAGGATTTAGTATATCAATTCGCTCCACCAACTACAAATGTCTTAAGAATACATAACTGCCCTTCTGATCATACTTTTCGTCGCGACTGCAGATGTAGTGAAATGTAAAATATCTGTTTTTTTTTAATTTTTCAGTCTATAATACAATAAAGCATTGGTGTTTGGAGTTGCGCTGGGAAAACTGTTTTTCCAACTACAGAAAAGCCCAACGATCCCTGCTCAAGATTGCCCTTAAAAACCAATACTGCACCGAACAGACTATTTATATAAAGAATTCAAAGTCATGAGTGTGCGTCAAATATACATATTGAAGGCAACTCTAAAACTGCATAAAGCAATAAAGAATATAAAACAATAAAAAAAAATATTCCACCCTCCACTTCGTATCAGTCGGTTTACTCTAAAAACTTGTTATGAAAGAGACTACAAATTTGCTTATATTTAATTTTATAATTCGCCATTCATTGTTCACGTAACAAATTCTGTCCCCGATGTGTTCCCTGGCTTATCTATAAGGCTTTTGAAGTTTGCGCAACTGATACACAAGAATAAAATATCGGGAATTGTCGAAGGCGAAATCAAGGCTCTGGGTAGAAATAGGATCCTAATAGTGTTAAAATTCTTTAGAAGCTAACAATTTTCTCAAAAAATTATTTCTTGGCATTAAATAAGTTCAATGCAATGGTTCCTAGATTTCATATAACCCGAATGGAAGTAATTAAATACATTCCAACTGATTGGACTTTGGAATAATAGGTAAAGAACATAAAGACTCCCTCCAAATGGTGAAGTAATAAGGGCCGACTTAACACAAAGCTCCGATTTGACCAATAAAGTAACCTGGGCCTCATCTACTTCTGTGGTATTTACGATTTTAGGCCAATCTCTTTCTGAAAGGGTATTTGTTTCACTATTACTCCTCCCTGCTTGCCTTAACATACTACCTCTCAACTATTTAATGCAGAAATTGCTGCAGATTTCGACATATTGGCTCTCATTGCAGATCGAAACCGAGGTGCTTCTGCTGTGGCCAGGGCTGTACTGGGGGATAACCGTTCAGCCAATGAAATATAATTTAATAATAAGTTTTTTGCGTGTTTTGTACTGTTAGTCACGGAGCAGCAGACTCGAAATGGCCCGAAGACAAAAATCTATCAAAATTGTTATGTCTCAGGATACCATTAATTATTCAGAAGCTGCTCTCAGTTCGCACGCCGCGCAATGCAGACGCTACTCCACTCCCTAAAATTAAACACGGAGTCTTTCGTTCGCCCGATTAACTAAAGCTAGTGTACTGGGTGCATGATGAAGTTAGGATGAAAGAAGTGACATTTAGTAAAAAAAGAAGAATAACAGTGCTGTTTCCGCTTATCTGAAGCTAAGTGCTGTTCCAGTTCTGGTTATAGTGTAGTGCAGTGCTCTTAGGCAGGTATCCCGTAAACCGTAAGTAGTACGACACACCCACCTCTCGTCTCTGAGGCGGCCATTGAAATTACCCGGCTTGCCGCATTAGGTGGCAGCTAGGTACACTCCCTAGCGCTCCTAAAGCGCGGGCAGTAGGGATTTTAATATGAACACAACTCCCTGCCACCAGGTAGGGAGGACTAGATTTATTTTCCACGCCGGCGGGACACTCCGCCCCAATGGCTTACTCCGCGCTAAAACTATTTCTCTGAAATAGAGCCCAATCATAAAGAGTGTTCCGCCGCTTCTTGTATACAAAGGGCTCCCAACTGCGGATTTACCCAGTTAAGCCCATTAGTGATAACGCCGCTCCCTCCACGCCGCTAATCGACCCGTCGCCGTCAACGTGCGATAACGTACAGCCCTCAGCTCAGCCTTCTGAACCCTCGCCCTCTGCGAGTGAAAACCCTGCGCCCTCCGCTCCGTCAATGACAACATCATTCCCCGTAGGTGACGATCAAGCGCCTTCAGCGCCTCAAGAAACCAAGTCGTCCTCCACGACCGATACGCCCGCGCTTTCAGCGTTATTAGTTTGCGAACTAATCCGGGTGATTGACGTTAACGAGCTAAACCAATTAGCGAATAAAATACGGAACAATACTAACCCGTCCGATGTTTAAATTAATGCCATCTGGTCGTTTACGACTGGTGGCAAACCGTAAACGCAACCCGCGTAATTAAAATTTAGCATCGTCGTAATCATTCAAAATGAACGTACAAACTCGGGTAGGTAGGATTAATCCTGGGGCTCTAGTCGTCGCGTATTTCAACGCAGACGGTATTTCTTGTCAAAAGGCTGAAATTGCTCAATTCCTGAGAGATGACTTCGACATTTTCTTGGTCCAGGTTCTCAAACCGAGTATAGCTGACCCCAAGGTCCACAATTATAATATTATTAGGCAAGATAGGCTTACCGCCCAATTGGGCGGTACACATATTTATTATAAACGCAGTTTGCAAATCTGCCCATTAGAAGTCCCCCCACTAACCAATATAGAGCCGTCGGTATGTAGAATAGCGCTCACCGGCCACCGGCCGCTTGTTCTTGCCTCAGTCTATCTATCACCGACAAAGACCCTCCTTAGATCTGATTTAGAGTCCCTATTAAACCTAGGCCCCTCCGTGATACTTGCTGGAGACCTTAACAGCAAGCACGGTGCGTGGAACTCTGTCATCACTAATCAAAAAGGCAAAATTCTGTATAGCTTAGATGAGCCCTTTAACTTCAGTTTAGTCGCTCCAAATACTCCTAATAGATACCCATGGGTAGAAAATCACACTCCCGACATTTTAGACATTTCTATATTAAAAGACGTCTCACTTGACTTAGAGTCAATTGAAACTATTAAAGAGCTTAACTCTGACCACAAACCAGTAATTGTTAAACTAGGCAGACACACTGGTGATGTCCCTCAGACAAGAACCATGGTGGACTGGCACCGTCTAACAAACATTCTAAAGACGGTAGACCCCCGTAAATTCACAGACCTGCCCGACGTCATCACAACACTCGATGACGCCAAACGGGCCCCCCACACCCTTCGCAACTAACTTACAATGGCAGTCGGTAAATCTGAAAGGAAAGTGTCAGTGAAGGGCGACCAACACTCGCAACTCCCCCACGACCTCCGGCAGCTTCTTAGAAAGAAAAATAGGGCTATTAGACAAAACGATCGCTACAGATTGCAAGAAAAAAGAATTAGACTCAGACATCTCAAAGAAGAGGTTAAAATCCAAATCGCGGAGTTTAGATCAAATAAATGGGACACTATACTCGGGAACATTATTACTCCTTCCCACACGGCTTTCTATAGGCTTATCAAAGCCATGAAAGCCGAACCCATTAAGCCAATTCCGCCGTTAATACGATCTGACTGTGTATCGTATGCCTTAGATGACTCTGAGAAAGCTGATTGCCTAGCAGACAACTTTGAGCACCAGTGTAGCCCATCGCAAACACACGTCAATATAGGCCACCTAACGGAGGTGTAACGCGAAGTCGCACGTATGACTGCTTTACCACCAGTAGGCGTCCCTCTCAAATCCGTGACCCAAGATGAGGTCCACGATATTATAAAAGGCCTTAAGCCTCGCTCAGCGCCAGGTCCAGACCTTATTTCCAGTAAGGTCCTAAAGAAACTCCCCAGCCCGATTATGTGCTTTTTGGCGTGCATATTCAACGTACTTCTCTCCAGTTGCTCCTTCCCGGACGACTGGATAGAGGTCACAGTGACCGGCATCTTTAAACCCCTACAAACCTCCCCATCTTCCGATAAGCTACCGGCTCATAAGCCTGCTTAGTAGTTTGGCAAAAATCTATGACAGAGTTATAATAGCGAAACTAAAGGACTATGTATTACCCAATAGTCTCATTCCTAACGAACAGTTTGGGTTTCGACCCTCGCATTCATGTCCTGATCAAATTCACCGCTTATAAGTAAAAAAAGTGACTTCAAACACCTTTAAAGTGTTGAGACCTCTTTGGAAGTATACCTATCACATAAAATCAGTTCATTTGTGATGGAGATATAGGCAAACATTCCTACATTTTGTTATATTCATTTTAAAAAACAAACTATTGAAACGATTTAGGTAATTAAGTAATACCCTTTTACAATAAAAGAATTTTCAAAATCGGTTAAACTTAAAATTTTAAAACTTATAAATGCCGAAACCAAACATGTATGTAAAAAATTAATTTTCTCAATTTGATTTAAAAAACCAACTACTTACCAGATTATATTATAATTATGAAATGATTTCGGAAGAAAACTCCATTCGACAAAAATAATTCATAAATGACGGATATATGTGCCAACGGACATAAAAAAATTAACATCCGAATTGCGATACTTCCTCATTTATTGAGGTCGATTAAAAAGTTTTAAACAGCGAAGAGACATTATAATATATAAAAAAAAATATTTATAGTACATCTGCAGGGTCTTAAATTTGTTGATTTATTAATTTGTTAGTTAGTTATAAATATGATGCAAAAAGTAATAAAAAATTACAAAATAATTTACATAATCCATATATGAATTTGTATCAAGGAGTAACTCAAAAACACTAAACAAGGTCTTGAAACATTTTTTGTTCAGCTTTCAAATACTTGACTATTGCCATTACAGCAGAAAAATAAATTGAAAACCGGTTCTGTGAATTATAGCAAAAAATGTCTGGATAGTCTACTACGTGTATTTGAAAAGTAATATGTAAGATTATAAATGTAATTTAATGTAAAATGACAGAAGAAACTGCTACATGACTTATTTTTTACATTTTCAGATTAAAACTTGTTTCGATATCGAAGATTGAATATGAAAATGTAAAAAATGTCACATGTTTTACACGTGTTCTACGTGTAATACATGATTTTAATATATATTTTTATGCAATGGACAATACTGACATTCCTCTATAGAATATATAGAAATATACAATACTTCTTTTGTGAAATTTATCTTCTTCTAATGAGCTAGCTAATTTCTTTTAGAACTCAATTATATGTGTATAACATTGACAACAGTGATAATACCACTTCTTGGAATGATATGGTCTATTATTCTACGATGACGATACGATCTACGGTATCCAGTATTCTCTCCTAAGAAGGCTGATTAGTGCCTTCGTTGGTTCATGACAACGTGCACGGCAAAAGATTTTCAATAAGCTATTGAGTCCACCGATGACCCTTCGTTATAAAATATGGAATTCTAGCAGTAGTTAACAGTAGTCCTTATGGCAGTGATGAGTATCGAAGTCTGCCTGACTGATGAATCGTGAACGAAGACGCTAAGCTTCTGCAGTGACTTGCAGACCTGCTGCCCTTTTTTAAAAGTATAACCTCTGTTCGATAAGTATCGAACTGAATTTTTCTTATCCAAAAGTTATTCGCTTCCCAAGAGCATTCGCTCCAAATTGCTTTGATTCCTGGGTAATCTGATAGTTTTATGAAATCGGCCCGTGCATGTAGTAACATTGATTAGTTTACTGAATGAACTTAACCTAGATAAAAGGGTATCTTTCCACGGCTCCATCAGGGTGATGAAACCTACCAGTTTCTTGAAACCTAGTAATTCTCGTGGCATAGTGACTGGTAAGTATGGCCTATAACTCTTGTCTCGTAGAAGCCAGTTGGGTTACCAATATAAGTTTTTTTATGAGGTTGCGCACAGTGCTATTCCGTGACGCGACGTTATTTGGATTTCATTCAGACCTTATATGTCTCCATACCATGGGGCGTGGTTAATTCTGAATGTCTTGAACTCGGTTACAGTCAAATGTTTAAAGCATGTGAAGTTTTGTGTTTAAACATGACAGTACAATGGTGCTGTTCATCAATACACCGATATCACTCAACTGAATAATAATAATAATAATAAACCATTTATTCAACCCAGCATAAAATACATAGCAACAAATATAAATAAAAAGAAAAG
>JAOCPS010520640.1:0-11469 GCA_025505425.1 Graphium colonna
CGACGAGTGCCGGAACAAACTTGTGTCTGAAATCGAGACTTTGCTTGCCAAAATCTCGGATTGGGGTCGACTAAATTTAGTCCAGTTTAACCCACAGAAGACACAAGTTTGCGCGTTCAACGCTAAAAAGTAACCCTTTGTCGTATCTCCTCTTTTCCAAAACACTCTCCTGGTTGTCACAGTGCCGATCGGAATTCCTGGCGTCGACATATCGAGCGACGTTCAGTTCCGCGGTCACTTGGAAAGTAAAGCCAATTTGGCTTCTAAAAAACTTGGCGTCCTCAGCAGAGCGAGGCAGTATTTCCAGCCGTCAGACGGCCTGAAGTTATTCAAAGCGCAGGTACGGCCGCACATGGAATATTGCTCTAACCTCTGGGCTAGGGCACCCCTTTAACAGCTCCTTCCATTTGACCGCATTCAACGTCGAGCTACTCGAATCGTCAACGATCCAACTTTCTCCGATCGGCTTGATTCCTTGGCCCTGCGAGGAGATATAGCAACTATAAGCATACTGTACCGCATTTACCATGGGGAGTGTACAGAAGAATTGTTCGGATTAATACCAGCTGCATAATTCGCTCATCGTACAACGTGACAATCCACCAAATACCATTAATACCACCTCAATGATTGGCAGTCCACCACAGTGCGTTTTCGTTGTCATTTTCTGCCACGCACGACTCCCCTGTGGAACCAATTTAGAGACCTTCAAAAAAAGAGCATACTCCTACCCTAAAGGGCGGCAACGCTCTTGTAACCCCTCCAGTGTTGCGGGAGTCTATGGGCGGCGGTGATTACTTACCATGGTGAGGTGAGCTGATTGCTCATTTGCCTCTTTCATAAAAAAAAATAACCGATGCCAATAATGGTATATATCCCGGTAAAACTTTGGAATCCAGTCAGCATTGAAGTGCGGATATGATATCAAACTACATAACAGTAATCTTTTATGAAATTGGAAAAAATAAAAAGATTTGAAAGTAAACAAATAATCAAACAACGAAGAATATGTAATTATATAATGTTTAAATTATAATATGGAATTTGAATCTTATAAGGCAATATTTTAAAAATATAAGATCAGTGTTATACTCTACAGTTTCCGAAGAGTCCGGAAAATAAGTGTTCCAATCCTTTGGAAACAATCCTAGTTTAAGCATCATGTAAAAATTAAAACTTAAGTATAAAAGTAACATAAAAATAGTTTCAAATTAAATTCGTTTATCGTTAGTGATCTCCCCCTTGCAGAGACGATCCTGGTTTAGGCATTAAGTTATGATGTAAATTAAGCTGAGCCTTTAAAGTTTAAATTACAAAAACAAATTAAGTCGACGCCGTACTGTATTCAAGAGTTCTATCCAACGAGGATGATCCTGGTGATTCTTATTTCTGGAATTTCAGTGTAATTTTTTTATATCACTACAAAAATGTGCGATTTATTAGTTCTATCTGATAACACCTAAGGTCTCTAAGTCGTATCGGTCCAGAAATACCGCTGGCGACAATTAATTTCATAAATAAATTTTCTTCTACGAACGACACAGATGGAAGAAGACATATTGGTATTTTTAGGTAAGATCTATGTCATTCCAAAAATACAATAATTTATTTTCTAGGTATTATGTATGAAGAGGAGTGACAAACAGAGTGCTTCGGCGCAGCGACGTCATTATTCTATTTAAGTCTTGTTAAGAATTATTTGTAATACCTTATACTCTTTCTTTAACGTAACTACCACTTCAATGTCATTCGCCACTTGGTCGCGGATTTTGACTTAACCTGGTGTTTTTAGTAATATCAATAAATTTAATAAAGAACAAATATTTCAATATACAGCACATCGCTTCCCTCAACAATACAAGCAAAAAAATAAGTCAGAATTATATAACCTAAATAAACACTTCGACAGTAAGTAGAGCTAGCAATACAGTTTGCAATTTAATTCTCCCTTTATAACTCCAACTCAATTATTTCAAGTTATGATTTCAATCAATATTTCAAGTGTAATCGTCATAGCGAATGTTGTACGGTAACAAGCAAAAGCCATTCATGTGGTAAAATATGTACCTTCAATGTAATAAACTGAGTCTTGTTTGCTCATTTCCGTTAGTTTATTTGAGTTTAAAAACAAAAAGTATTTATATATAACTTACTTAACAACTTACTTAACTTATACATAAATATTTTTGAACTCAGTGGTTTTAGAAATCATAGGCATTTTCACGTCGATCATATATTATGACATCAATGATATTTATATATTTAACTAACTGCTTCCTGCGGTTGAACATGCGTGAAATTTTTCCTTTTTAGGATCATTTTTGTTATACTCCACTCCTATTAGTCATTTCATGATGGCTTATTCTATTTACCCTATATTCCTAATACTGTTTTGATAAACAAAAATATCAAATAATAATTCAATTAAAATCAGTAGTTACTGATATTAACGTAAACGTGTGAATCAAACAAACATTCTGGCTTTAAAAATTTGTATCGACAATCAAGCTAAAGGCTCAATTCCATATTATTGCAAGGATTTTAATTAGTTTGGTATCGGTCTCTATGAGCGGCAGTATAGAAGTTAACAACTTTAAATTCATAAAAAAATAACAATAATATTATTTCGATTTCACTAAATAATGTTTACATAATATAATTATTTAATTGTTTTTGTAAAACATACAGTTCTCAAAGCAAGTTTTATTGCTTTATCGGGCACATCTTAAGCTATACATCATCACACGAATTCTTCCAATAGTATTATATCTACTTATATATTAATTTAAGCTTTTTGTTTCTGTTAGACCATAAATAATAAAAACGTAGAATCAATATATTTGTTACATACACTTTGTTATCGTAACTTTGTATCAGCCTCCGTGGCGCAATCGGCTAGCGCGTTCGGCTGTTAACCGAAAGGCTGGTGGTTCGAGCCCACCCGGGGGCGACTGATATTTTGTTTAAGTGTTTATTAGTAACATCTACGTTAAAAAATATGTAGTTGAAATATACAATTAACTCGATGACTATTATCAATAATTTTTATTGCTTACACGTACCAAATGAAAGAAGCCTAAAAATATACAAGAAATAATCACGATATTATTGCTATTGCGTTTTGTACAACATCAGTCATCGACGGCGGAGGATGACGTTTCAATTTTATTTTAAGCATCGGAGCATGCCGATCGTACCCACTGAAGAAGTTATTCAGAAAAGATACTTTTTCGTTAGCCGTAGAAGCTTCTATCAAATGATTAAGATCAATACTGACAACATCGAGGAGACTATTAATATTCATTTTCCTAGTTTGTACAATGCACAAAAACAATTATATTTGGGGGGTTTAATTCTATATGATTAATAAATAAGATCTGTCGTGAGAAAACTGGAGTGGTAATCGGACATGTGTTTCCACATGGTCAAGAGAACTAATCATGATGAGATTAATAAGAGAGTCATCTGCATTAACATTAAGATGTGTGGCCCCAAGGTGTAAAATAGTAAGATGTACTGACTCAATTATTGTTTGAAGTTTAAGAGTGCCTGATGCATTAGTCAACTAGTCAGTGTTAAGATCACCTATGATTATGCGAGTTCCCTGATAATATGTTTTTGAGAGCTACTTTTAGGTCAGCGAAATAGTCCGTAGTAATAGTAAATAAAATTAGAGGAATATTTAAGGGCTTAGCGTTGTTGTTATCGATTTTTACGTGCCCAGTGGATATATGCAGAACTATAAATTGTGTGACTATTGTTTAATTTTTAACATGTTACGGCAGCGAACTAAATGTGAAAACTTAAAATGTTTAACTTTCACTATAAAAATATTTTAGAGAAGCATTTATTCTGCATGTCGAATTTTGTAATTTATTGTTTTTTTATGAAGACAAACGAGCAGACGGTTCACCTGATGGTAAGTGATCCCGTCGCCCATGGACACACGCAACATCTGGCAAGTTGCGAGTGCGTTGTCAACCTGGGAAATTGGATACCATAGGTTTATTAGATAGGATAGGGTCGGGATTAAGGATTTGGAGGGGTAAGGAGCGGGAAATGAAAAGGGTAGACATGGCCATCCGGCGTCCCCAAAAGTCATGCATACTTTATTTTATGCCGACTTTATAATAGGCGTACTTCCCCGGAGCGTGGCCGTAAAAACTGTGCAAAGATGTAATGCTCTACCACCTGAATGAATGCTCGACACAAACAAAACATATTTGTTTAAAATTCTTTGTTGCCGCGGTTTACTTACAATTTTAAGAGACTTACGTTTTGTTCATTTACATATGTATGAATATAAATCATATCCCAGATTTTAAGTAACCATCCCTACATCAATACTCCTATCTAAGCCGCATCCAATGTGATGCAGTAGTTTTTGTGTGATGCATGTACAAACATAAACATTGAGCCATAGAGAAATAAATTCTAAAACAAAATGATTTCGTTTTCTATCGCTGGTTTGAACTGGCTTACATTGATTTTTCTTAAATATCTTCTATATAAAGACATCGTCAGTTAAAATTTTATTAAAATTTTATTATAATTAAGCAAAAAAGTATTGATTTTATACATAATAATTGTTATTATGTATAAAACCAACACATTTTTAGTTATGACGAAACCGTAAATTTTCGCGGCCTCGCAGATAGATAACTTCCAGACTAATTTGATGCGGGTGTTGTAAATTCTCCCTTAAGTCTTAATAATCTGTTGATAATAATATGAAGGTCAAATGGAGCAGAAAACTTAAGTAAGGTTCGTTTATTACGGTACTTCGATTATATATCTGATTTCATAGTCATTATTAATGGACTCATACGTGCACATTTCATTAGTACTACAGCGTTTGCGTCTCTATGGATAAGTTCATGCCTCTATGGCCTTGTTTTCAACTAACATCAAACAAAGAGGCAGTTAATTGTTAGAATGTATGTAGACACAAATAAAAGACTGTACATTTTATATGTTTATTTCTCAATCGTTTCGCTAACTATGAATAAATGATCCAAATTGTTCTTTTATTATACGGATAAGTTTTTGAGGCCACATTCGAAGTCCAATAAAATTTCATAAATAACGGTTTAACATTTTCTGTTCAAATCAAAAAAAATGTTTTAAATATACATTGAAAGTTCGCTTTGAAGGTGCTTGAAGTAGATTTCGCAAACTTCTATAAAAATAATACTTATGTAGGATATTTTGTAGTATTTAAATATTTTACATAAAAGATAATGAGAAAGAAATTAAAAATCAAATCATAAGTGTATATGTTCGCTATGTATTTTGCCTATAAAATATCTTGTTTTCAATAGTTCTCTTGGTTTTAAAATATCTTAATAAATACTTGTTAAATCTATAAGAACATTGTTAATTGCCGAGTTAAAAACAGATCCTACATGATTCCACACACGCATGACCTTCGATTCAGTAGCTTAGGACTCATATAAGGTACATAAAATTTATTGATATTATACTTGGTTAAATCATGGGTGATAATTTGGATAGATCACGCATATGTAGTATAGTTTTTTTTTGTATGTTACACGTTATAGTGTTTTTATTGAGGGGTACTGCCTACTTCTCGTAGTTACATGATTGTCGCGTATAACGAAGTATAGACTACCGAAAATCACTCTCTGACGGAAATACATTTAATATAAAATTTTATAGTTAGGTAAGGATCATATATATTACCATCGGTTCGGGAAGAAAGCCACTGACTTAAGAAGAACTAATGTAAGAAACTTTTCCTTATCAATTTTTTTTCCAACCTAAGCGTGTTGTCATTTAAGTAATCATTAATATATATAATATTTTTGTCATGCTCGTTGCACAATTTAATACATTGATTCTTATTTTTGTGGACGTACTATAAATATTGACGAAGCTCTTATGAAAGTTTTAGGAATTCTTAGGGCATAAAGCATAAAAGTTCGAAAAAAATATTGACGCCAAAGTTTTCAGCAGCAGGAAGAATCACTTTGCTAAGGTACTCTAAGACATAAGAAACAAACAAAAATATAATTAACAAATTATCAAAAATTGTGTTTAAGTCGTATCCAGTTTTAAATATTTTACTTTTTTTACCTTGTATATTTTTTATGAAACTATATAAAATATTAATAACATTTGTATGTAATTTTTTTGTAATTAAAAATAATCTTTTGTGAATATAACATGTGTCGATCAGCATACGCGTTTGGCTCGAAAATGAAAGGAAAGGAAATCATAGTTTTGGAATATTATGCGTACATAAATGGAAATTGTAACAGCCAAGCTATTCATAATGTCTCCGAAAGATTTTTCTAATCTGAAAGGTTTCGTCAAGTATTCGATCCGAAATTCACTGGCTTAGGTATTCACATTTTCTTTGGTTTCGGATTCGACGGGAACTGGTCAGAACAGTCAACCCTATGTATGGAGAGAGATTATCGTGGGTGTAATAACCATATTAAAATTACGTAATAAAAGATGAGATAAATTTAATAATTATATATTTTACATGTACATACATATAAACCTACAAACTGTAATAGATATACAATGTGTCCCAAGACTCAACGATAAACGGGCACCAGAGGGCGGACCTATTCATGACTACTGCAAAAAAAGAATATCTCTATACTTCTTGAAACAACGAAAAAAAAAGAAATTCATCGACAATCCGGAAGGAAGACAATTTAAATATTTAATGTAATATTATTTAATAAATAAAGAAAATAAATAAAAAAAATATTTGTTTCAAATTTTTTTATTCATGCAACGTTTTTCACACAAAGTAAAAGCATGTTTTGGGCACATATGTATATTCAATCTGGAGCTCCTTTGATACAAAATTATCTACACTTCGGTTTTGCTTTGTTCACCATGAAGAGGGGAAGAGAGATCATATTTGGGTTTACTGATTAGAGGGAGTACCAAGATCTTATTAAATGTATATACAGAAACCATTTGAAAAATATAATTTTTAATGAAGCAATTGTTGTTAAAATTATATACTTTTAGAATTGTTTCTGTATATTCCTTTAAAAAAATCTTAGTATTCTCTCAATTCAGTAAACTTATATATAATCTCTTTTCCCTTCTCCAAGGGCAACTAATCAATACTGAAGTGAAAATCCTTAACGACATTCATAATGCAATTAAAAAAGACACAATATCTAGGAAATCATAAATGGTAATACTCCAAAACAGGCTCGTCGTAAAATACTAATATCAGTTACACAGTTAGTACAGTTGGTGCTATCTTCTACATGGTCCTTATCAACTAAGGCATATGCCCCAGTTAGCCAACCACTGGGTTTTTCTATAGCGCCTTTTGTTGCCATAGATAAATAATAAGGATATCGTCCATAGTCAAAACTTTTGATAACCTCTATGTCAGCAAAGCTGAACATGAGGTTATCAACGACAAAAGGGGCCCCCTTTTTGTCTACAAAATAAGTCCAATAAGCTTCTTTGTCTTTTTTGTCACTAATATGCTCCAGGGCTTTAAATCCACGCTTTTTGTTAAAGAAACCATTCGGTACGAATGTTTAATGAATTAATGAAAATGAAATGTAAGAAATATTTTTTTATCCCAACTACTCTCATTTGGAATCCAGATGTTATGTTTCTCATTAGTAAAATCATCATTTGAAAATATTAAATTAAAATATAACTTTTTACTTAAATTTTTTCAACTTGCTTGTGATACTTGATATGATTCTCACTAAGGCGAATGTCCGATTTATACCCAATATTTTCGTTTGTTTGTTTTCAAATGAAAATTCCTTTGTAACTGTTTATGAAAACAACTGTCGGCACGAAAATTCTTACTAAGGCTTAATACAGACTTGTACTGAACGGCATTGTTTTAATTTTATAAAATGCCCGCTTGTATTAATATATTCATCAACACAATATATTTAATAACTTTATGTTGTAAACCGTTGTGTGCATCTGTGTCTGCTACCACGCATAAAATTAAATTTTATTTTTAAATGATACGTCCTTTCCCGATTATAGTGTACTTGAAAATCTTCCCCAAATCTTATACCCCTTCCGGTTGTTTCACCAAAATAACCAAAGGACAAGAAACTACCATCATATGAAAACAGAGATAATGGCCAAAGTCGAGAAATTTAACAAGAAATTAAACTCCTTGCTCCACCTTCACCGAAGCTTCAATGGGCGAGCGATGCGTGGGCATTAACCTGTTACTATTCAGAGGACCTACCCGACATCGATTTGGGCGAGATAAAGATAACTCTGGCTAACAACATAGTTTAGAGAAGACGGAATCATTGCGACTCTTTACAGAACAGTTGTTCTGGCAGAGTTAGCAAAGCTCATTAATACCGTCTGCAAAGCGGAATTACACTTGAAGCATGAAGTAATGGCGTGGTAGTGTTTTTTTTTAAGAAGGACGATAACACACTCCCAAAAAACTACCGACCTATATCGTTTTTGAGTTCTTTTAAGGATTGAACTGAATCGCCCAAAAATTCGATGACTTCCAACCTGTTGAGCAAGGTGGGTTTCGAAATTGGACAGAAGGCATGGCTCTCTCACCTACGTGCGCAACTTTTCCCCCTGATAGAAGACCCGGGGCGACAGATGTAGGATAACTTCCGTCCCTGGAAGGACGTCAAGGGATGCTGTGCTAGCACGAGCACAGCACCAAAGGAGCCTGAAGAGGTATTGGTCATGCCGGGGACGCGGAAGATTGCTTCTTCGCGTTCCCGTGGCTACGTCAATGGGACAAAGAAGGCATTACGTAGGTTTTTTAGTGGGTACTCCGATTCCTCAGACCGGGACTCCCACATATATATGCTTGCCTATCCACGAGGCAGTG
Organism: Graphium colonna; assembly: GCA_025505425.1. Classification (NCBI taxonomy): domain Eukaryota; kingdom Metazoa; phylum Arthropoda; class Insecta; order Lepidoptera; family Papilionidae; genus Graphium; species Graphium colonna. The sequence goes on from JAOCPS010520640.1 coordinate 8,846, forward strand.
GGGTATCCATAAAGGATTTTTCCCACGTGAAAAAAAAACCTGGGCCTCGAAAAGGCTTCAGCACTGTAGACCACATATACGCACTCGGCCAAATAATTTAGAAAGCCGTGGTATATGACAAACTATGCCTTGTGTCTAGTGGCTACGATAAAGTCTTTCACACTATTGACCCCTGGGCTCATTGGAATTCATGCAGAGATACCTGATTGACACTCGCTATATCCAAATATACAGACGTTTATATGATTCTACCACCATGTTAGTTCAGCTCAGCATTAAAGAAAAAATGTTATTTAAATATATTTAAAGGTCAAATATTTTCAAAATCCCAAATTCATTTCAAGAATCTGTTTAGAGAATAAGTTTGTGTAGTCGCTTTTAGAAATAGATACCAAAGCAATAATTTTTACAATTTTTGTTTGTCTGTTTATACGTTAACATATGCGTAACAATTGTGTTTATTTATTGAACTTAAATTCATCAAATTATTATATACAACATCGTCAAAATATTATATACAATATCGCTAAATTTATATTTAATATTACTACTTTTTAAAAATTCATGTGTTTTTAATCGGCCACACCAAAGGCGAAAGTAATCATCCGTACAGAGGTGAAAAAGCAGAAAGGTATACAAAAAACCGACCAATTGGAGTCGGACTCGCGCACCGAGGAAATTCGAAATTTAAATTTACCGAATATTTAATTTACGGGACAATTAAATATCCTGTAAATTAAAATTTAGGATTTTTGGAATTTTTCATTTATATGTACTATAAAACATTGCTTCATGCCAAATTTCAAGACAAGAGTTTACAAGAAGTACTCTTTAGGTTTTGGTTGCCTTAAAAGCAGTTGCGAGTTCAGAATATGCGGTTTTATAGCTGTTTCTTTCGATTGCGTTGACATACGAGTAGAACTTTGATTTTGTTATAGCTTCAAAGTATTATATAGATAAGACTTGATAGATATTATAAGATTTGAATTTCAATTGAATACATCTAAGCGCCCATAAGGAAAGGGGTAGTAAGTTTAAAATTATTAAAAATGTTTTTATTTTATGATGTAAGCAAAAATTTATGTTTCTCGTAATTTTACCTTAATATGTGCTATAAGACGTTGTTTCGTACCAAATATAATTTTAAAATGGTTTGATTTCTTGCGAGTGTCGAAAAGTTTGCTGCATAAATAGTTGTATCTTTTGATTTCGTTAGCTCAGAAGTTAGATTTTTTCACAGCTCCAAGGGCAAGTACACCTTATTATTTGATATGAATTTCAACTTGATACCTCGGTGCATTCACAGAAAAAAGGGTGTTGACAGACAGATTTGACAGACAATAAAGTAATCCTATAAGAGTTCCGTTTTTTCGTATTGAGGTATACGTAACCCTATTAATACCCTATGAATTCTTATTCCTGTCTAAAACAACCGATGCCGATAATGGTATATATCCCGGTAAAACTATGAAATCAGTCAGCATAGTAGTTTGGATATTATATGCTTGATGATATCGAACTGAACTATCTTTTACGGAATTGGAAAAAGTAAAAAGATTCGAAAGTAAACAAATAATAAAACAATATAGAATATGTAATTACATAATATTAAAAAATATAATGTTGAATCCTAACCTTCTAAAGCAATGTTTGTAAAATATAGGATATAGTGTTATACTCTGCAGCTTTTAAAGATCCCGGAAAATAAGTGTTCCATCCGTCGGAAATAATCTTAGCTTTAGCATCAAGTAAAGGTAAAAGGTAAATTAAGCTGAAGTATAAAAGTAGCATAATAAGAGTTTCAAATTAATTTCGTTTATCGTTAGAGATCTCCCTCTTACCATTCTTATGTCTAAAATTTCAGTATCAAATATTGTATCGCTAGAAAAATGTGCGATATATCAGTTCCATTGGATAACAGCAACGGTCCTTAAGTCGTATTAGTCCGGAAATGACGCTGGCTACAATTCATTCCATAAATACATTTTCTTCTACGAATGACACGCGTAAAAGAAGTTGTATTGGTATTTTCAGATAAGTAAAAATCTATCTCATTTTAAAAATACAATATTTATTTTCTAGATATTATGAATGGGAGGACAGAGTATTTCTGAGCACGGTCGTTATTCTATTTATAATTAAATAATATGTTATTTACATTAAGATTATAGGCAATTATGTCTTGTTAAGAATCAATTGTAATATCTTATACTCTCTCTTTAACGTTACTACCACTTCAATATCATTTCCTGCTTTTCTTTCGGTATAATTGTAATACAGACATACAAATCAACATTATTTTAAAAAGAGCCATTGCTGAGTTTTTTGCCAGCTCTTTATTGGAGAATCCACCTTACGAGTTGACGGTAGCTTCATCAAGAAGATTTATATCATGAATATATTTATTTTGACGTTACATAGGAATCCGTAAGCGTCTATGTGAATAAAGATATTTTGAATTGGAATTCATTCTCACCTAGAGGTTAAACCGCGACTGCAAGTGGCCGGTTGGGATTCGAATGTTATATATTTTTTTTCAACGCTGCTCTTATTATAAGATCATAGTCTTGTGTTACAAGGGCGTTTTACAAACATAAATCGCACAAAGACAAACACCCAGATCC
>JAOCPS010520749.1:0-11469 GCA_025505425.1 Graphium colonna
AAAAATATTGGAAAACCACGATATTAGATGCAGGCGAAAAAATGCAAAGTGATGCAATAGTTTTGCTCGCGAGTGTAGAGCGCAATTTACTATTAGTCCGATTAATGTGCCATTAACTTTGTCTGTGCATCTACGATGGCTTCCTGTCTGTCTGTGCTTTTAAAAGCAGTATATAAAATTTTGTGGCGTTTGTTTTTGAAATTAATTGACAATTAAGGAAAAAATCTATTAATATAAAGGAATCGATTTTTTAAGGTCCAATCGATTATCTATTAAGCGATTTTATGCTAAAAATTCAATCAATTCAAATTAACTGATTTAGTAGGACCGTTTTTGCAACAATTTTCATTGATGTTGATGATCCGCTCCTACTTGTCCTATTGGTCATACAGTGATGTTTAAACCCGGCCGCACACGCACAGAATCGAATCAGACAAAATGGCGGATCCAGGAGACTGAATGCTCAGCTTTACGGACGGATAGACTAATGAAAAAAATACCTGACGCGCGTCACGGAATTTGTGCCCTGCATATGGTTGACTCGAATCTCCCCCTGACCGAATTACGGCCACGGCGGCAAATCTCATCTGAGATTAACCAATTACACATATTAGATATTATAATGCACAAGTGTACGCGCAAACACAGGTGCACTCTCTGATCCTTTACTCTCATAGCTCAATGGTACGGATAACCGACACGACCGGAGAGAGATCAGGCGCAGGACCGACTTTTTACATACCCATCCGACGCCCCGATGGACCATGTTTCTTTTCAGGCAATCGGGTGATTAGCCCGCATTGCCCTAATCCAACCAAGAAACTACAACACAAAGTCATTGTCCACCCACGGGATTCGAAACCATGACCTCCAGTTTACAAAGCAAGGGCCCATACCACTAGACTACGGAGGCGATTTCGAGTAGAAACTTATGACGTCATTCCGAATGCAAGGCTCCCATACATTTATGATCATCCGGCGCACACGGACAGAACGGAACGTGAGACTTGTGTTCAGAAACAAAACAAACATTAATCCGTGGAAATCTTAACCATAGAATTATGATATTTTCAACTATATTGCTATATTATTTTTTGTTATAGTCCGCTTTACACGCAATAACCAAATAGAGATCATAAAACTATATTTTTAACGTGTAAGACAAAGTCCATTAAGATTTTTTTTAAAAGACAAAGCCCATAAGCATAAATAAATATAAATAGAAATATATCATGAATTCGGAGCTTAGAACCAAAACTAAAATTGAACTGTATGCTTATTTTTAAACCATACGAGTTGCTAGTAAGCTCATGTATACTTTTTTATTTTCTCTCGTATACCATATTTAAAATAATCTCTAGGTTCTTTTAAGATAGAATTACCTCTCCGTTAGTCGTTAAGCCTTTAGCGGGTATACCTATTAACAACGGTTCATCTTTTTCTTGTTTAATGCCTATAAAAATGCAATAATTATCAATTCTTCGTCCTCCGTGCTAACGTCGTTTCACAAAAACATCTCAGAGAGTACTGATCATATAAATTCCGAATACAAAAAATCGTGCGTGTACGCGCTAGTGTCATGTGTAGTGAATTTATAATCTGAATTCCTGATACGGCAAATCGTGCGTGTGCGGCTATGCTTACGAAACGAATTTCAGTTCCTGAGAGTATCAAACAAACAAACTCTTTAGCTTTATAACAATAGTACAGATGATATCAATAGAATAGATGTTTTTTGGAGATTTTACTTTCACTTAAACATCGTCTATTATTTTTTTACACTATCTACATTTTTCCATTTTACTTTTCTAAATGTTACTAAATTACACTTAGTAGCCAGTTTTTAAAAAAGCTGTAAAATATCAATACCGATAATTTATTGAATGCCCTATGTATCACAGAGTTAAGCCAGCCTAGAGTGTGATATCTGTAATCTAACATTCCGTAGTGAGTACTAGACCATCCTAGGGTGGCCATATCCTACCCGGCCCCTCGTCTATATGCGCCAATGTCAGTATGGTTGGTGTTAATTACTATACAACTAGACATTTCACAATGCAGTTGTCGCATCAGATGTGCAAAATTTCTAATATATAAATACACATATATTCATAGATAGCAGCAAAATTTAGATATATTGATAGATAAAACTTACTTCAGACTTATTGGAGCAAAGATGCAGAGTCTATATCACTTTGTTTCCTCTTGATAATTTAGTTATTTACCAGGTTTATTAACAATGTGTTACATACTTAATTTTATGCAGACTTTATAAAGGGGCAGTACTTCCCCAGGCAAGTGCAGCCGTAAAAGTGCAGCAAAAGTTGTGAAAGGATGTTATGCTCTACCACCTGACCAAACAGGTGTCTCTGGCCCCACAATAGCTAAGTATAATTTATTACTTATAATAAAATTGTAACTTAACAATGTCTGTACATTAAAGATATTTAGAAAATAATAAGAATATAAAATAATGAGATGCTCAGAATTAGATAAAGATAAAAAAAATATTTTTAGGTAAAATTTTCATTCATATATCAATTTTACCCTTAAAAAATTGACACAATAAAACTGTAGGAAATAGCCAGTTATACATATTTTTTTTAAGATTACTTCATTATTATTATCAATAGTTTTACACCCACCACTGTAAAAAGTTTTTACACAATGACTAAAATGTTGGGTTTATGAATATTTTAGAATAACTTGTTTTCTTCATAAATAAAAGTGACATGAAATACTTGTTTTCATCTCCTTATACAATGTAATAGATGTTTTATTTATTTATGAAATATTTTAATAAAGAGGTAAAAAAGGATTTTCTGAGGAAAAGTGCTGAATTGGTAACACTGCTTTACACAACCAATTTATATCTCATTCTATATTAGTTACACAGTTATTAGTTAATAAAATGTTCCAAGGCTATTAGTATAGTAGTCAATAAGGAAAGTCTTATAAAAATGTTTAATTATATTTATTTCATGGTAAAATAATAATAATAATAATTTACAGTTTATATTCTACACAATATTTTTAAAACTACACTGAATAAGTCTTAGGTTAAATAGCAATGTATCTTGTTGGTAAATCTAAACACATATTCCTGTAAAACAAACCATTCATCCCAACCTTAGGATTGAAATACCTTCTTAATACTTCTCTCACTTCTGCAACTGTAATAGCAGGAACACCCTCATATCCAGACTTAATATAAACTGCATTATTCAAGCTAACAGGGTTACAGAAATGACCACCTTCAAATTTGCTAAAAGGATCTCCATTTTTTTTGTGAGCATCCTGCCTTATAAAGAAAACTGCATCCACAATCTCAGCAACTGTCTCATAAGCCAAAAAGCACAACACTTCTAACGCAGATACAGAAATCTTAAGCTCTTTTGTTGGGTTGAGCCACTTTTCTAATTTAACAAAACCTTTGCCCAATCCATATCCAGTTCTAAATGAACTACATCTTGCTTTATGATATGCTTCATATTTATCAAAGGTCATGGATTCAGTTATTTTGGCTGCTCTTACTTTTCTTAAATAATCAATTGCATCAAATTTGATTTGACTCACCTCATCTGCATCATCAAATTCCTTTATAACGTCTATATGGGTTCTACGTTTTTTAATAGCAGGATCCTTTTCATCATCTAGGATTATTCCAGGCACTATGGGTTCTGTTGTGGCGACTTGTCGGCTTTTCTCTATTTGATCCAACTTTATTTGATAATCATGCAAACGTTTCATTTTAAATTTATTTTTCCGTAATAGATAAATAATATCGTAGTTTGTTATAGTTTTCGCCTCCCGCATGATTGAATGGTTCAGGGCATCTTGGAGCATCGATCGGAGCTGTTGTAAGACTATGCTTTCTACTAAAACTACAGTTGCGGCATTTGGATTGGGATTGTCACCGAAACCATGCATCATATTAGATATTTCTTTTTGAAAATTAGTGACTTCACCAGAAGCATCAATGGTAAAGTAAGATACCATTATAGAAACGGTGATAACCGATTAATGTTGTAAGTAATAATAATTTAACTAAATTATTTCTGTCTAAGACAAGACTTTAAAATATCTTTAACAATTTATCCAGGAACCTTGTCAAAAATTACATTAGTTTTGTTGTTTGATTAACAGGCAGTGTCATGTCAGTGTCAATTCAACAAAAGTCAAAATGAAACGGAATTTTTACATGGCGAGTTCCACTAACGACCACAATGATTACACCTACGATCGCAGTTTTTTTATTTCACATGCTCCTAAGTCCTAAGCATTATAATTACTATCTAAACCATGGAATATAGATTAAGAAATACAATAATCTAAGTAGGAAAAAAACGATAATTTAAAATAACAGTACAATAATTGACCACGGCTGCGTTTGTCTGCAATTACGATATAAAATGTAGTTATAAAAGAATATTTATAGTAGTTACAGAGAGCTCTTACAGTTTCTATTTTTTATACATAATACGAACAAGGCATGCATAAGCTTAAGTTACATGTTTAAGACAATTTAAATATTTAAGTTTTGTTATTTTTTTATAAATATTTGTTATTTTTATTTCTAAAAGGAGAATTTTTTGTATATCTTTTTTACATAGCGTCATCTATCTCTTACCCCTATGGTTCCACTGAAAACCAACATTCACGAAGGTCTGCTAACTTCGGGATTTAAAGCTGAGTGGAAACCTTAGTGGTGCATTTATTTGTAATTTTGTTGTCTCAGGTTGTATTTTATGTGTTTGGTACACATAAAATTCAAATGCCATTTTCAACGACGTATTTATGTGAATTATGATTACAGACTCTTACCATAACAAAAAACCAAAAAAAGAGACTGCCTTGGAACGACCGACGAAGAGATCATCAACTATTACTCCAAATTTCGACCGTTTATACTCCATTGAACAGGCTCAAGTTTCGCAATAAATACCTTTTCTGCCATTTTAACTTTACGTTTGTTGATTAATAATAAATATTGTTTCGATTATTAATAAATATATGTTTATTATTATTACTTGAAAATGTTTTTGTGGTGTACCTTTAAATATTTACCTTTTCCTTATTATACCTTGAACTCAAAAAGTTTGCAGAACACTGATTTAGATTACATTTATGATTGCTAAATATCACAGTTCAAAAATAATTATGATTTCGAAAGATAGTGTTGATATCAATATCGATTGATATTTTATAACATGAATAATAAAACATCAAATCAAAATATTTATTCATCCTTTACCGTGCAGTGAAATCAATCTTAGTTATTTGGCGTTTTATGTTGTGTTTTTCTGTACTACATGCATGTGTGCTTGAAGGAAATTTCAGATTGTGTCCTTCTTATTTTACAGTTTAAAAGCATTGTTCACGTTAAGGACTACTAAACGTTAACAAAGCTTTTAAACTGTAATTCAGTCAGTGTCACTGTCACAGCGTACCGTCAATTTGACATTATTAGAATAATAAACAAACCGATCTACTTACCAATGGTTCATATCATAGTAATTATTACGTAAATAGTAAAAAAATATTTCAAATGTGTATCCTTGATATTTATTGGATGTGACTATTTAGTTTATTCGTAAGTGAATCTTGAAGAACATAAATATGACTTTAACTCGCGCCCTTTGGAATTTTACCTTAAAATCATTAAAACATCAAGTTCGATATGCCTCATGTTGGTCATGCGGCAAGAATAAAAATTCTTTAGTTGTAAATTTATTCTGTTCGCATTGCAATGCATTGCAGAATCCAGAAACTGGTGAAAACTATTTTAAAATCTTAGGTGTTGCTGAAACCTATGATTTAGAAGAGAATGAGTTAGGAAAGAAATTCAAGGAACTCCAAAAATATCTTCATCCTGACAAATATGCTAGCAAGTATGTATATAATAATTACGTAAAGTTTTTGTTTTTATTTTCCTTGCCTAGGCAGATAATCATAATTGATCAGACCCATATAATGCCAAATATCTGGGAAACGCTTGGTTTTCTATAAAAAAAATTACAAAGTTCCTAATTTGTATGAACCATCGCCATTACATATATCATTAATGCTAAAGCGTTGCAGGGGGCAGATTCCTTAAGTATTGATCATTTATACATGTCACCTGACTAACTTAACCAAAACTGTCTTAAGTAAATATATTAATTAATTTTGTGCCAAATTAGAACACTAATTAGAAATATGTTCATAGCAGGTGTCCATTATCTATAAAATTACTGCCTGTTTTAGACAGATGCAAAAATAAAAAGTTTATTGTGTTTTAAATATTTTTGTATCTTAGGTGATTAGTATTAATATTATTACAACAGAAACTTACATCATTGATTGTCCTTTATTTACAAAATAATAACTTTTGCCATGTATGTATTTATACAGCTAGACTAGCAAGGCACTTACATACACTTTCAAAATATGGACTTGGCATAGTGCAGTGGAAGACCAGACAGAGACTTTATTTATTGGAAAACTTTATTAAAAATTATGCCCCTAAATTTATTACTTAATTAATAACAATCAAGTACCAAGTGCTTTCTTTTAATATTGTTAGTAATTCACAGTCATGCTATATATTGGAAAGTTAACTTACTATAAATACCATACATTATTATGTGTATATTTGAAATAATATGCATAATAATTATTTGCTCATAATATGCTTATAATGGTTAGAATTTTTTTCTATTAATTGTAATTTATAAATTTTATTTTTACAGAGGAAAAGAAGAACAAGAAATTTCTGAGAAATATTCATCTTTGGTAAATGAAGCCTATAAAACACTTCTAGAACCATTAACAAGAGGTAAATATAATTGATATTTTATGTGAAAATATATGAAATTTTCATTTAATGAACTATAAAATATTCTTAATATTTTTTTTATAACATGGGGCACTTGGCCAGGTTAGCAACAAGGAGCTTTGTGTGGGGATCCCAGCCAAATGCTAAACTACCCACTAAACCCCGCAGTGTTTCTCCTTCGCCTGGCCGGGTGGTGGTTACTACGTTAGTTCTCCACGGCCCATCTAGGCTAGCCCCTTTGGACTCGACCCATGCGCGGAGGGGCTAGAAGTTAAACCCCTCCCTTCACCCTATGATGCCACATCTCTTGGAACAATCTTCTTAATATTTACATTATATTCTACTAGTTCCTAGTTTTCAGTATTAGGCTTTCCTACATATGTACCATAAGTTTTAAGTATGCCGAATTTCACATTAATTTTTTTTAAAATTTTTAGAGGCACATTATACTTAACAAGTGTATTTCCAAAGCAAAATTACAAATACTGACTTCAAACACTTTAAAAGTGTGCTTTCATGACATACTTTTTTGACTAGTTTAATTGGAAATATGAGACCATTTTGAAAGTATATTCTTTCAGATAAAAAAAGTTAAAATTTGTTTAAAAGTTTATAAATGATGGAGATCTGCATGAATATGCCTCAAAAGATTTGAAACTAACCCAAAAAAAAAGGAGAAAAAAAATTTAACTTGAGGTCTCTATATGGACAGTACCATGAATTGGGGAGTACATGTTACTGAGGTCAGTCGTAAGGTCTTTACATAGTTGAGATCTCTGTACTGTCTGAAGAATTTTCTTCCATTCAAGACGAAAATAATGCTTGTACTAACGCTATTACTCCCTATTATTGACTATGCAGATGTGTGTTATCCTGACATAAAGTGTACTTCTTAACAAGCTAGAACGCCTTTATAATAACTGCATTCGTTTCATTTTCAATCTTAGAAAATATGATCATGTTACTCAATATCGTACCCGTCTTAAATGGCTTACTCTCAAAGAAAGGCTTAAATCTAGAATTTTGCTTGTTCTTTTCTCTATTTTAAAAAATCCAGCATCTCCATCTTATCTCAGGGATAATTTTTATTATCTTTTTCTAAATAATGACAGACATCATCATCTTAACTGACTTAGCGGAGTATCCTGCCCTCTTAAATTCAAAATTTTGTAATTTGCCATTTAATTATGGAGGTCATAAATGAAGATATGTAACAGTCTATAGTGGACTGAAATTTAATAAACAGTTTCTTCCTTACAGGCATATACATGCTACAACTTAGGGGTGAAGGTTTTCCGGAGAATACAGATGTGGACCAGGAATTTCTTATGAAAATCATGGAGAAAAATGAAGAAGTAGAGAGTGCGGATACAGAAGAAGATATTATGGCATTGAACAATGAAAATAAAGCAATCATAAAGGATTTGCAAAAAAAGGTGTCTAAGGCATTTTTAGAGGGTGATCTAAAAAGAGTCACAGAACTATTAAGCCATATGAAGTACTATACAAGCATTGACAACCAAATTCAGAGTCTTATCCGTAATAAGGGCATTATAAGATAATATTTTAACAAAAACTTATATTGTTATGTTATGACATTGTGAATATAATTTAATTATCTTGTTGTGTTGTTATGTATTATTAATAAATATGGAACAATAATAAGAAATAGTAATGTTAAATAAAATCAGACATTCTTAACATGTTAAGTTTTATTTTAATATTGATTTATCTTATTTCTCAAGTAGTATCAATCCAAAACTATTTTTTATCCCTTAATATATAGATATGACAACATTTATTATATAATATACATAGTATCTACAATTTCATCTAAAATGACAAATAAAAGATTTTTTTTCAATGCAAGAGAATGTGGTTAGAGTATAAGGGCACAGTTACATATTAGATTTTTATTAGTAGACAAAAATGGGTATGGAACAGGCATATTGTCTGTAATGGTTTCAAACTGTTATTTTTAGTAGTACATACATATACACTGCCGGCCAAAAGTATGAGACCACCTACATGAAAGTTGGAAAATGAGATGAAACTCAAAATTAAAAGCATGAGATTAATTTTTTATACATACCTATTTAACAATGCATATACAGGATGACTGGTGATATGTTTAGATCATATATGAAGTAAAAATGTAATATTAAAGGTTTCATTGCCACTGAGTTAACATAATCGAATGTTGAGTAATTATTTACGGAAGCCATATATATCCTAGCGGACACAGCGCGAGCCGTGCCGTTTTCGGGTCAATAAACCGCGCCATCTGGCCATCTGTTCGCCGCCGGCATTGTGTCCATGATTTATCCGTTTATTTTAAATTTGTTGAAAAAATATGTCCCTAATTTTATTACATAAATATGATGACAATCACACACCGAGTGCTCTCTTTTAATATCGTAGATGATTCACGAATCATTCTGTAAATTAATAAAATGACCATAAACATATAAAATGTATAATTTAACTTATTAACTCCGTTTAGACGTCAAATTGACTTTTCGTCAAAAAACCCTCCCTTGCACTGGATAACTTTTTCGACAAGTCTCGACATGCGGGCAATCAATTTGTCGATTGTTTATTTTGAGATTCTGTTCCGGCTTTTTTGCAATATCCTCCACAGATCTTCTTGAAGGACAATTGCGCACACTTCTATCCAGCCACAATAGTTCTATGGGGTTAAGGTCCGAGCTCTCAGGGTGCCAGACCATGATTTTTAACATTCTCTTCTGCTTCTTTATTTTCTAAATAACTAAGGCACTATAAAGAACTGTGTTTAGGATCGTTGTCTTGTTGAAAATATAAACTATCTCCAGTTACTCTCAGTCCCAATGGTAGAGCTTTTCGCTGTAATATTTGTTTGTACTGCTCCTTTTCCATAATACCGTCGATTTGTATCTAATCTTCGGTTCCATGGTTCGAAAAATATCCCCACACTACAACGGAACCACCGTTATGCTTCACAGTCGGCACCACGCAATCTGGCATCATCTTTTCCTCGGCACTCCGCCGAAAAAAAACTCGCCTTTAACTTGTTTGGAAGTACTTAAAACTTGGATTCATCTGTCCAAAGAACATTTTTTAAGTCTTCAGTCTCGATGTGTAAATGCTCAGTGCATACGTTTCTTTTTGTTTTGTGGTCTTACAGGAGATTTTCAGACCTCTACATGACCAAATAAATTCCCTCGGCCTTTTTTTTACTGAAAAAACCCCAGCCCCAGCCACTGTGTCATTGACAATCAATGACACAGTGGCTGGGGCTGGGGTTTTTTGATTTCAACGCGGATTTGCTCTTAGACGTCTATTCCGCTTGCTGGTTACAACAACAAAGTTATCCTCGTTACTAGTGGTAGGTCTCAACCTTTCCGACCAGGAACGATCTTGGTTACTGCCAGTCTCTTTGTATCAGGCTATTGTGTTATGAATACAAGTCTTCGATAACTTGAATTGGGAGGCAATTGTACGTTCAGATTTGAATGTTCGGATTAGAATACAAGGTGATTGTTAGCCTACGATCTTAAAGGAGAGCACTCTATACTCGATTTTCATTATGTTTATGTAATAAAAATAGGGGCATAGTTTTAGCTCATAAATGAATGAAATGTGGCGACTGTGATCAGCTGGTACGCGCGAGGCCGTCGACATCCCCCCCCCCTCCGCCTTCCATCTCATTACGACCACGTCGTGTCCGCTAGCATGAGCATGAATTACGTAATTTTTTTCAAATCGGGTCAACCGTCCCTGGCAGCAGTTTCAGGGGATACCTGAAACTGCTTCCATATATATAATATGTTTATATCATGATATACACATATGATTATATCATAGTAAAATATGATTAAAAACAAAAACCTGCCTATGTGTAGCACCTAACATACGAAGGCCTAAATGGCTCACTGTGAACTAGTGAGAAGTTTTTTGTATTATTGTTTATTTATGAGTTTTTTTTTCGCAATTTATCTCAAACGCTGGAAAGAGGGGTGCCATTAGTTTCTGTCTAGGTTTGCAAAAATTGCAGATCCGGGGCTGCCTTTTTGAATGGATATCCGATACGACTGAACAGAGATCAGGCATACTAATAGATGCTAAAACACTGTCCTTATTTCTTTTTTTATGGGTAGGAAATGCAACAAACGCACACCCGTCTCTTGGGGCACACACCATATCAGATTCTCATTGACTAATTATGGTGTTTTACGGCACCTTTCGGTGGGGTCATCGGAACGCTTTTGTATATTCCCGTGACTCCAATAACACTTGTAGATAAAAGATCTTCACGGCGAGTAATCGCTCGAGTTCATGGGAGCTCATTTTCCCACTCCTCTCCTCAATTGTAAATATTATACAGGTGATTGGCGATTTATATCCAATACTCAAAGACTACATATAAAAATATTATTGAAAATAAATATTAATTTACCACTGAGTGAACAATTTCAAATGAAATAATTAATTACGCGATTCGAGATCACCCTGGCAGACACGGCGTGGCTGCAGTGGCGCTCGGGGTATCAACGATCTGCCGCGTTAACAGCTGATCAGGCGTCGACGCCGTTTCATCCTTTCACAGTTTTTGCTGCACTTTTAAGGCCACGCTCGTCCGGGGAAGTACCACCGCCCTTTGTAAAGTCGGC
>JAOCPS010520860.1:0-11468 GCA_025505425.1 Graphium colonna
CCGACCACACTTCCTAGCGACAAGGACGTCACAGAGACGGAGGAAGTCGCCAAGAAGACACCTAGTCCGTTGGCCACCGACGATAAAGCACCACTAGATAAGATTCCCAAGGAAAAGTCACCAAGTCCTGTCGAAGCCATTGAAAAGGGGCTTCCAATCGATGAAAAGCAAGAAATACCGACGACACTTCCCAGCGCCAAGGACGTATCGGTGATTGAGGAAGTTCTTAAAAAGACACCAAGCCCGTTGGTCTCTGACGATAAGGAATCACTGGATAAGATCCCCAAGGAAAAGACACCAACTAATAACGAAGCCATTGAAAATACTACTAATTAATTTATTTAATAAAAATATTTGTCATTTTAAATTTAACAACTTTACGGATTTTATTGCGGTTTATTTTTAAATTTTATAACCCACGTTTCGAACCCTTTACAGCGTTCATGGTTACAATAGGCTTCAATATAATTTTTTTTGTTTCGATCTTAATATTGAAGATGTTAATATTGAAGCCGACGGTATGCAGGATTAACAAGTGCCACCAGGACATCGAACACCTCAGTCCTACCCTTGACCATGAATGCTGTAAAGGGTTCGAAACTTCGGGTGATAAAATTTATAAATAAACCGCGATAAAATCCGTAAAGTTGTTTAATTTAAAATGTTCAATATTCGCGTAAGTCTCAGAAATAAAAATATTTATACTGTGCCTAGAAATAAAATTCTTAAGAATGGAAGAAATAAAACTAAAGATTACAGATAGTTTTCGATAAAATGTGACTAGCTATATGAAAAATATAAAAGTAATATATTTTTTAAGAATATTGCCCATATCAACGATAATTTCATCTATTTTAGTTTTATAATATAAAACGATTCTTCACAAAAATATAGGTGTTAATTATTTCTATAAATAACTTTTTCGTACTTTTGAATATGATTCAACATATTTTTGTATGTAAATTGCATAAGATGGTAATTAAATACGTATTGAAAAATTTGCAACATTAGTCGTGTAATAAACATTTGAAGGCAATAATCAACTGGAGCTGACGTTAAACTATGAACTAGAGCGTTGGCCCATGTGTTTTAAATTATTCCAATAGTTAGTAGGATTTAATAAACTAGCTTGTTAGTAGCATTTAGTAAGACATTTATTTATAAAATGTATTTTTAAAAATTTTCAAATATTTATACTAGATGGAACCGTAAGTAGTGTTTTGGGTTGCGTGGTTAATAATCGAAGCGGACTTGTGGCACCGTCCACTCGCATCTATGTACATATGTACGGAAGCTGACACGCAACATACATCGAGCATACGTATGATGAGTAAAAATATTTTTGTTACCTTGTGTGCCCTAAGAATATTTTTTAAATAAATTAGTTTTAAATTAAAGGTTGACCCTAACATGACAAATTGAATTATTAGTTTATGAGTTAATATTTCTTTCAGCCACTCTTTATATAATAAAATTATGTAATAAAAAAATGTACATAAGTATGTTAACAAGTTTTATAATAAAATCCACATTAAGTGTATCTCTATTTATCGACATTTATATGTCGATAAATAGAGATAAAATAACAAATATTTAGCATAATTTAAACAATATAAACATTATTGTTTATATTATGCTAAATATATATGTAGATAAATAGAAACCCATTTACTTATGTATTACTTATATACATACTAATGTATGATGATAAAGTATATAAATATGAGTCAAAAGAGTAAATATTATTTTAGAAAAAAATTGGAAAATTAAATGCGTAACATTTTGAAACATAACTCATATAAATGCGTGTACCGTAGGGTCTATCTTGGACCCATTTCCTTTTTTTGTCTTTATTCTAATAAACTCTTCGTATGTCAGAGAGTTCTATGACATGTATTATTTGATGACAATAGAAATTTTAATAGCTAGAACTATGTAAATAGCGCAATTTCATATAAATGCTACTGGTTTACTACTAATAACCTAATGTTAAATGGTAAAAAAACCACACGAATTCTTTGTAGACATTTATGTATATTTAGTCTAATAAGTAAGGTTTTTCATTAAGATAAGAATAAAACGAAACTAACTTTGTCTGCTACATAACCCGATTTCGCATTTCTTGCATAATACAAATAAAGTCTTCTGAGAAAGCTTCTTCCTAAGTATTGAGTTATGAATTCACAATAGAGAGTTTAGCGTAAGTTTCAATATGAAGATAAAGTTTTCTGCAAGTATCATATTTCATTCATTTCTATTTTCTTATAACTAACTTGCCCATATAGGTTCGCATTAATATATTTATAATTCAATACTGTTTATTAGGTTTAAAATCGAAAATATACTAAGTGGTAGTTACAGTTTTCAAAAAAGCTAGTCATATATCAATAGACTACAGGCATTTTTGACTTTTGAAATTATAATACTTTTAGGCCATTTCATTCGATAGTAATATTTAAATAAAATTAAATACTGTACCAGAATTAAATTGTTTGGATTGGGTGTTGCTACAAAAAATAAAGATTGTATATTTTTAGTTACGTCAAAATTTCCAAACGTCAACGTCCAACGAATGAATGGATCATAACTTGAAAAATTTTTTATTAATAGTTAAATAATTTATTAATATTTTTTCGTTTAAATGCGTCCATCTCTTAATCGAGCAGTCTGTTCAAAAAGTCTTATTAAGCTCAATTTATTTGCGTGCAATTAGACTCAAATTTCAAAGTCTAGTCTCGTTCATGATGATGACATTTCGATATAAATTTTAAAAGAGTTTTAAGCTGTAGAAAATAAAGCTATGTTACAAGCACATAAAAATTTATAAAATAGTATGTGAAACTTGGTAGTAATCGTTAAGAAATTTCGCTTGGAAAGCTTGTGAAATGTTGTTCCTTTTTAAGGAAAGAATAACAAACGAGCAGACAGTTCGACCGTCGATGTTAGATTCCCTTCGATGTATATCAATGCATCATGCATGTGTTGCCGGCTTAAGAAGAGGGATAGAACGGGTTTATTGGGTGGATTCGATCTAGAATATTTGAGTGATTTTGAGACGAAAAAGTGGGCAGAGGACTGGGCAGCAATGGCCAATCGGTGGCAAAAAACAAAAAGAAAAACACACATATAACTAGTCTGGCTATAAATATTGTTACTTGTAGTCTGGTCAACAAGTTCAAAATCATGTAAGTTCTTGATAAATGTCCTAAAAAAAATATGTGCGATATCTCATTGGATTCGGAATGACGTCTAGAAAAATGTATTTGATGAATTTTAATGCACGATAAAAATGCTAACATTTGCATTTTTTTGCATTAACAAATTATACAATAATATATAATTCTATGGCCGTGTCGCCCGGGAAGTATCACCGCCCTTTATAAAGTCGGCATAAAATAAAGTGTTCCTGACTTTTGGGGATGCCGGATGGCCATGTCTACCCTTTTCTTTTAATTGTAACCCTAGCCTTAAACTTCCGTACATACATATACCGTAAATAGACGCAAAGGTGATGTATGATACCGATAGTAGAAGGTCTTATCTTATCCCCAAAAGAGCATATCAGTGTTTTTAGGATAACATTACTTGCGAGCCATTTAGAGTAATAAGCAGACATTTCTTGGGCCAATATGGCAAGGTCGTGCAAATTCTTTTTTCAACCTTTAAAAGTACTAACGAACACAAGTTTTACTTGAATGACGTTGACAAGGGATATGACGGACTTATAGGTAATGATTTATTAAAGCTATTGTATGCAATAATTAATTTGAAAAACCTTAAATTGCACGCTAACGCGATATCTATTACATTAGTCCATACCAACTTAGACTACGTATTACGAGTGCAACCGCGAAGTAAACAGCGAGTCAAAGTGCCCCCAAATCAGTATTCGGGGCAGACTATACTTAGCTATTGCGAATTTCAGTTCGATGTAGAAATGCCTTCAGCCTTCGTAAATTGTACCAATGGATAAGCTACGACTGATACGCAAAACGCATCAAACATCAAAGTTACCTAATCATGTACACTAAAATTGACTATATATATAATGACGTACAGCCAACCAACATTACGGATTTGTTTGATAAACTAGGCAAAAGCACATACTTCAGCACGTTAGATCTCGCTAGCGGCTATCATCGATTAGAGGTTAGGCCATAGGACTGACAGCAAAAAGCCGTCAGTACATGGAAACTTTGAGTCCACACGAATACCTTTTAGCCTTAAGACGGCCCCGGTGACATTTCACTAGGGCCATGTTTAGTGTTCTAAGAAGCCTTTAAGAAATTCATTGTATGATCTACCTTAATGACGTCCTTTTATTCTCATCCAGCCTCTGAATACATTCAAAAACTGCGAACTATTTATGACAGATTCCGATAGAAACACTTCAAAGTTTATTTATTATAAGGATGTTGAGAATCTGCTGACATACTTTTAAGGAAAAGCTCACGTATTTTTTTTTAAACACGGTAAGACTTTTTGCCATTCTGATTTTGCGAAGTAGTGAGTTCCATAAAATAATGGATTGGATATGAAAAGAGGAGTGCGTGAAGTCAGAACTGTGAGGAGGGCAATGTAGAAGGTGATTAGTGGTGGAACGAAGATTTTTGTTACGGATATCACAAAGGTATTGAAAATGAGAGGTATTGTAAACTGGAGTTAAAGGAAAATTTAAGAACGAATATAGAGTGATCGTAAGGAACGTCCCTGACTAATAGATAGCCACTGAAGCTGGGCACGGTAATCACAAATATGGTCGGTCATATTTACGTTAATTGTAAACGAATCGAATGCAGTTATTTAGAAGTCGGTCAAGCTTATTAAGGAGGTCTGCATTCAGGTCGTAGTAGCACACATCACCATAGTCAATGAGAGGAAAAATTAAGTCCTGCACGAGCGTCTTTTTAGTTAGGTTAGGCAAAAAATTTTAAATCGATAGAGGTGCCGCAACACGCCTGAGACATTCTGGCAGACATTTGCAACTTGACTGTTCCAGCAAAGATTTTTATCAGAAAATAGACCTAATTTTTTTACACTTCTTACAATAGGTATTATGGTGTTGTTAAACGTTATAGGTGGAAAGGCATTTTAATCAAGTTTACTTAATGTACGCGAACTACCAATACTATAGCTTGGCACGTTACAGGATTTACAGTTAGCCCAAACCTATCAAACCAACTTTTTATTTCAGTTAGGTCGTTATTTAAGGCCTCAGGGAGCTGGTCAATCGTTTCTTGCGCATATAATTGTATGTCATCGGCATAAAGATGATTCGTACATTGAAGGTTATGGGTGATACGGTTTATAAAAACAGAAAATAAAAGTGGAGAAAGGATACCGCATTGAGGGATGCCAATTACCTTATTAAGCCAACTCGATGACAATTCTTCGATATTTACTGACTGCTGCGTCCTTGAAGATAAGAAGAGAACCATTTCAATACTTCATCGGAGACCAATAAATATGAAAGGACTGCTTAAAGAATATCGTAATTGACGGTATTGAAAGCATTGGAAAAATCGAGTAAAACCAAGACTGTTACTTTGGAATTCTTCATACCTGCCTTAATATCGCTAGTCACTTGAAGGAGAGCAGTGGTAGTGCTATGGCCTGGTCTAAATCCAGATTGTAGAGGACTAATTAAATTATCAGTAAATATAAATCGAGAAAATTGTTTATGAACTTGCATCTGAGCCCAAAGCAGTCGGTTAGGGAGTCCTGGTCGCCACAGATGGTGTGAGAGGCTGACTGGGATTATCCCGTTCGCAGATACAACTACGAGCCTACATATTGGTCACCTCGAGAGCCAAATCAGATATTTTATTTTCTATTATCATGATTATTATAAAAATTACCTACAGTGGAATTGAGCCCTCCTTCTTTTTTACCGACGTCAAAAAAGGAGAAAGGTCCTCAATTCGAATGTTCTATTTATATTTATGTATGTTTGCGCATTCTTCGTCAATTATGAACCCATCAAAAAATCTTATTTATCTTATAGGAAATTCTCTCTTCCGAAATGATTCCATTACATTTTTATTAAACTTGGTTCAGTAGTTTATCTTTAAAATCGAAATCGCAAAGTTGATTTTATGCTTGTAATTATAATAAAAATACGCGCAAATAGTGCGTTTCTCCGTCATTTATGAACCAATTGCAAAAATTCTTTTTTTATTTAATAAAGCACTCTTCGTTGATAGTCCCATAAAAGTTTCGAAAATATATGTTCATTAGTTTGTTTTTAAATAAAAATAACAAAATTTATGAACGTTCGCACATATCTCCGCAGTTTCTGAACTTATTTGAAAAATATTTTTTACAAAATGTTTATAAAAATCGAATTAACAGGTTGTTATCAGAATCAAAATAACGGAGGTATGTTTTGAAAATACACTTTCAAGGCGTTTAAAGTTGGTTTTTTGAATTTTCTGTGAAAATAAAATTTATACTTTTTTTTGGTTTAAAATCGGTTAAGAATAAATGTGAATCAGAACAGTAAGCAAAATTTCAGAATAACGTTAAAGCAATGGGGCCATAATGTTTTTCACGAGAATTTATTTAAACTATTTATTAAAACTGGGGCATAGGCTTATAAAGTAGAATTAAAATCAATATGAATCGTAACAGATATTAAAGCAGAAATATACTTGAGAATAGTAAGTACCCTATTGAAGTAAGATTGAAGACAACTATTGTTAGCTACGATATGCATCAGCATTGAGTTTTTTCTTATAAGAGTATCGAAGATCACTGAGCAATGAAAGTAAAATTTAATTAATGACAGTACACATTTTTCAGATCTGCATAAGGCTACATCTATATTAATATTATTAATATGAATGTTTTATGTTTAGATATTTGTTACTCTATCATACAAAACCGAGTAAATAGAATTGAATAAAATATATCACACGGTTAGTTAGCTGAATTCACGTATAGAACAGATTCGGGACAAATGGAAATCAGAACTAGCCCTAAACAGGTTATAACAATGACACAATTCGCTGTTATTTTTTTCTCAACATAAATCAATACAAGGAACTTGGTGCAGATTTCTAACGTTTACTTTTGTGGAAACGTAATACCATTTATTTAGTTGAAAACTTTTATAGCGACCTATTTAGGGACCTTAGGTATTAAACGATGACCCCATTATATTAAATTAATTCCTATAAAAAACTTGCAGAAGATCTAATGGGATTGAAAATGTTCTTTCATAACTTCACATGTTCTTTCATTCCAGAGGTTCCAAAGTGTATTTTGTCTACCGTCCAACTAGGCTAAGTTTATAAATAACCTAATAAAAAAATATTAAGTTATTTAAAAACCAATATAGGAATAAAAACCTATAAATAATAAAATATTATCGTAAGCTTAGTATTAGGAGAAATTGAATATTTACACTGCAAAAGCTGAGCGCTGTAGGTTGTACAAGTTATTGTTACAAGTCACCTAACTCTTACCTAATGTACCTGCCAAGTATGTTTTATTAAAAATATAACAAACATAATCAATTTTAATAAACAATAACCAAAAACCAATACGAAGGAAGAATCTGATTCTGTTTGATAAGTTTGTTGATCAAATATCAAGTACCAGTTTATTTAAGAAGTGCCGCAAGTCACCTCGTTCGCAAAGAGGCAAACGAATCCTCTTTTTAGTGAGCAGCGATGCCACAGCACTAAATCCATGTTCATACAAATATGACAATGGTATTGCTTTCAATTATTGAACGATTGACCACAATCTAGAGTACAAATGCGGAATTGATTTTTGTATTCAAAATTCTTAGTAGCCTTTTTTTTAACTTGATTTTTATTTCCTTGATGGCCGTAAATTATTTTGGTTCTTTTTACTTAGGCGATATTGCTGTGTTAACATTTGAATCTAACACCAAGTCAGGTATTTCCCAGTTCAAAATGTCATGGTATCGTTTGGTGAAGTCAATGTATGGGTTATCCAAATGTTGGCAGTAGGAAAACAAGTTGTCGTTACTGCAGAATATTGATAAATTCAGAAAATGTTGAAACTCAGGTCTGCAAATTAAACAGTCCCTCGTGTAAGCTTGAACATCCATTGATGTAAAAGAGCTTGTTGCACAATTCTGTATCTATAGTTTCTAATAACCCAATGACAGATGATAGCCGACGAACTTGGGTATGAGATAGCAGATGGTTGAAATCTTCATCATTAGTAAGACGCGGGTGATGAAATAATCTATCATTTAATCCGCTGTAGACAATTTTATTGACTGCTTTGATGACATATTGCAGTGATTGAAATAGTCGTTTACATAAATTTGTAGCAACCAAATGTTATCGTTAAATAACGCAAAGTACAGCAAGGACATCTAGAATTTCTTTTTTAAGTACGCTATGAAGCCTTTGTCTTACTCTGATATAGCCGCAGCGCCTCCTGTAGCAGATGATATAATATTATTCAAGGGGATATCTTACTTATCACAATTTTTTTTAAGTATTTAATATGGTTTCGCCTTTTGTATCGCTCTCTAAATTTGTGGCAAAAAATAGTCCTTAATTTATTTTCTCATCTTTAATAAACCTTACGTAAGACACTAGTCTGGTCTTCACGCGATTGCACGGTAATGCTTAAATGTTTTCAACCACTTCATAATTTCGCTGTTGCACAAAATTGTTCACTGATTTTTGAAGCAGAGTGACTGCTGCATCCAAAATTCTGTCAGAAAAATATTATTATTATTCTAACGTAACATCTTTGTATGAGAATATTGTGGCACTTACGCGTGACATCAATACATAACATCGAATTTAATTATTTTATTATTTTTTAATTAAATAACACATAAAATTTTCTTAACGGGTTTAATCATGAACAGCAGTCAGTTGCAAAACAGCACCACAATGATCACGTGGCACGTTGTAATGCCGACTGAGTGTTCGTTTCCACGGCACGTGGCATAGGCTCGGCTAGTATCGCGTATAACTCATCACGGGATCGCGAGTTAATAAAACACAATCATATGTTTAGCTTAGAACAAAGATTAATAAATTTATTTTTAATATCAAGTTCAATATAAAAAATGTAATGAAATTTCACGACTTTTAATGAACTAAACTACACAAAAATTAAGGTCTGCGTGTGGAAGTAAAGTATGTTTGTTCGTACCTTTGCCACCTATAAACGATTTTAAAAATTCTCCTTTATTTTTAAAAATCGTTTCAGTAGTTTGTATTTGAAATTAAAATAATATAGATATGTCTGGAAAGCACTCGTTTAAGACGTTTGAAGTCGGTTTATGTAATATTTGTGATAATTAACTTGTATACTTATTAACAAATTATAAGATTTATTTATGTATGAAGATTTTAATTACGGACAACAATTTTTTAGGAGAATTTTTCTTTGTGACACTTACAAGTGTAAGTACGTTACAAACGTAGAAATGTTTCATATTCCGTACAGAAAAAGCATATTTTAAATATTAGAAAGAAGGATTAAAAAAACGTGAACTGACTTTGTTTGATTCGGCCACTGACTGATTTATTTTAATTTTAGATATATTTTGAAATTACCGATTATTGATTTATAACTGAAAATTTATTTATTAATTAAATATATTGTAACGTAATTATTTACAGACTGTTACCAAAACATTACGCAAATTTAATTCGTATTAATAAGCAGAGTTTATTTGGAGAAGTTGTGCAGAACGTGGAAGTAAGAAGTAAAGAAGAAGCTAAGACTGAAATAAAATTATGCAGTAAACATTTTATACTATAAAATTATAATTGGAAATATAATAAAATAATTGGAAGACATGTCAATTTTGTTTTGGATCGGAGGTTTATTTTTTTGTAATGTGTGGATTTGCTTCTTTCGCTTTTTTATCTGGAAACACATGACAGTACTTCATTATCCTCAATGCGTTAAGTTCGATATCGAAGAAAGACGTATAATTCTTACTAATTTATAGTCATTATTTTAATAAAATTGGTTTTAATTGTGTAAAATTATGTAATTGGATACTAATCTAAAGAATTAATATTTTTAATTTACCAATCCCCTATAAAATCACCATTCAGATTTTTTTTCTGCGGAGAAAGAAGTAAATGGAGCTTTTCATAGTACATAAAGTTTTTACATGATGGCGCTAGTAGTATTGGTTTTATCGCGTTATAGATGAAAATATTAAACATGGTTTCTAAAATCATGGTCAGGAAAAATAGGAAAATTTAATACATGCTAAAACATTTTTTTAAAATTGTGTACACTAAGTTAATCTATTTAAAAGTTACACACTTCTCAAATACGTGTAAAAAAAGTTAACCTCGTATCATTTTATGCAACGATGATATAAACGAATGTCATATTTAAACATTTAATATAAAATTTTTGAATATTTCCCTACTTTTCTACCTTTAATACTACAGCTTACTAGATGGCGCTTCCTGTTTGTACGGTTTTATTTAATTTTTAACAACTCTTTATTCTTTATACAGAACGAAAATCCGATCATTTTTAAAGTATTCGAAAGCAATGCGAACCAGCGTAACACGCGACATACCACTAAATGCCATCGCTACCATCTTGATGATTGGCAGTCCACTACCGTGAGATTCCGCCGTCACTACCTGCCACGCACGACACCTTTGTGGAATTAACTATCGCCAGCGGTATTTCCGGACAGATACGACTTACCTATTCCTACCTGAATGGCCGGCAACGCTCTTGCAACTCTGGTGGCGTTGCGGGAGTCCATGGGCGGCGGTGACGATTTTCCATCAGGTGAGCTGCTTGCTCGTTCGCCTCCCTCTCTCTATAAAAAAATGCACAACCAGATAAATTTCGCATTCAAGATATGAAACATGCATTGACCGCAGCATTACGTTCTTCAACACCTCAAGGTATCACTCACTGTTTATGCGACCACCTATTTCCACTAGCTCTTCTGTGCGCGTCGAAGACTGTATATACTGTATGTAATTCCAATAATATTATTTACGTAGTGTTAATCGCCCACTTGTTCTCAAGCCTAACATATTCTTAACTGAGATTAAACCTCTGCTCACTTCTTCTCCATAATTTTCTTCGCCCATCCTTATCTGACTTAAAACACTTTTCGTCCGTAAATATAAAGTTTTCGTTTTCCCAGTCGAAATTTAAATAACGAGTAGCAAAGTTTATTCTTTTTATTGCATTGATTTTCAGTATGCTTAATTTTTTGGCCGGTATTTAATTATGGATGTTTGCTGAGTGGAGATGTCTTCGAACAGTGCTAAGTGACATTCACAAAAGTTTTAGCAGTTGAACGTGAAGTATTGAAATGTGCCACTGAGTGAGCTTCAACAATATCACTATGTCGGTCTAACCCATCAGTGTAAGCAATCGGTGGAAGGCCTTGGCGATCGCATTTCACATCACCTGTCGTTTGATACTCCTTCATACCCCTTTTACGCTCAATTCTCAACTAACACACAATCTAA
>JAOCPS010521081.1:0-11468 GCA_025505425.1 Graphium colonna
GGCTGCTTGTTTTGGTTTCGTGAGAAACTCTTTTATGGTAAAAGATGAGCCCTTTAGTTTTGATTTAGTCTTCCAAATATTGATTTTTATGTCTGTGCTTACAAATCTCACTCAAATGGGCCGCTGGCGGTCCATGTATGATACTCCAAGTCGATAACACACCTTTATAGAAGGCTTAGATAAATCATTTAATCCCATTTTATTATTGAATGTTTCTAATATCAACTTATAACAGCTTTTTTACGGTTCCTCATCTCCAGATTATCGACCTGCACAGCACAAGTATGATTTTGAATACTTTGATGATTCCATTTTACGCGCTATCGGGTCAAGTTCCAGCTACGCCAATATCACCGAAATACAGATAAATTTATTGAATAATAATCAGTAGACTATGTGTCACATAATCCTGAAATGATTAATTTAATGATACCTCTTTGATATATTATTAAAAAAGCATGGTGATCTTAGTTTTTAAACCTTAGAGGGAAATTCTACTATAAAGTATTTATTACAAATAACTAAAACAATAAATACTGTATTTTAAGAGTACTTCTAAATTCGTTAAACTACAAAAAGAAAGTAAACACTAAAATTATTATAAACTAAAGGCATATTATGTTTTACTTTTCCTCCTCATTTACTACTAACATGCTGGTAGCATCTGTCTGTTAACAATTTTTGATCCTCCTTAAACTTTCAAGTGGTAGAGCATAACATCCTTTCACGGCCTTTGCTGCATTTTCACGGCCACTCTCGTATGGGGAAGTACCACCGCCCTTTATAAAGTCGGCATAAAAAAGGTATACATAACTTTTCGGGATGCTGAATTGCCATGTCTACCCTATTCTTTTCCCTCTCCTATCCCCTCCACGTCCTTAATCCCGATCCATCCTATCCAATAAACCCATTGTATCCAATGTTCCAGGTCGACAATGCACTCGCAACTCTCCAGATGTTGCGTGTGTCTATGGGCGACGAGATCGATTACCATGTTTGTCTTCCGTTCCATAAAAAAAGGCAAGATTATTTAGGATGATACAAAGAAATCAAGTATGGGGGGAGATATATTATGAAAAAAAAAAAACTAAAAATCTTACATCAAAATCCCTGGCTTCTCGTGTTCATGTACTTAAATAAATGTAGTTAATTGAAGTGCTATTTTTATTGTTGTAGTCGAAACAGCTATCTCGGAAAAATTAAAGACAGAATTTATGTAAAAAAAATTCAGTCCAAGCATGTCGGTGTAGACCGTAATGGGGTCGAGCAGTCGGCCGACAAATCAATCAACACGTTGATTGAGCAGTACATCGTTCTTTCATAGCCGGCTGTGTAAAACAGTTTCCTTTCTGATTATCACGATATTCTGTTTATAGCGACAGTACGCTTTAAAGAACAGTGGTGACTGAGATACGTAATAACTTATGTATTTCTTGAATAAAGCCATGGAAATAGGATAAGGATGGGAATTATTCTAAACAAATAATACTTTTTGTATTATTTGTTTGGAGTCTCACTGGAGGTCACTTTTATTTGGAGGTAGAGCATAACATCCTACATTCAACTTGTGCTCCACTTATGGCCCGGTGGATTGAGCTAGTTTCATCCCCCCAAATTATATTCTTCTTCTTTGTCGTGTTCTTCATTACTGAAGGTCGTGCTCAAGTTATATCGACCAAAAATAAAATGTGTCCTATGAGTGACGGCTATTTTCTCTATCAGAGTCTAAAAACGGTCTATTTCTCCACCTTATTACAGAAAAACACCAATTACACTAGAGTAATCGATATATGTATACAGATAGAGCGATAGAACTAAAGTAATTACAAGTGTAATAACGCGGCATAGTGGCTAGAACGCTTGCCGGACTGGGTCCCTACGGTAATCGAATTTTAAAAGTGAAATTATTTTTATTTCTTTTAAATTTTGCTTTTGCTCCTTATAATTTTTAATACTTACTGGAAATAGTTTACGAAGTCAATAAATTCACTTCACTTAATATTTAAATAAACGCAAAATAATTTGTAAGTATAATATACGTTTAGTTTTAAAATAAAACTCATATTTGCAATAAATTTACGCGAATTCAACACTTGCCATTTAAACAATTTTACACTAAAAAAAAAGTAAATAACTATATTTTTAATATTAGACGCATGATTGATAAGATAAAATTTGATTAGATATAGACTCAACTTACTATTTGTACCTCATATGTTGTTGTCTTGAGGTTTTAAGTTGAATTTTTATTCGTATAACAGTCCCTGAGATAATTTAACTCGCAAACGGGACAGTATCCAATAACTGAAGGAAGTTCGCTGTAAAGGAATTTTCAAAATGTTCAATGGAGCCGGAAAAGTTCTGATGATCTTACGTATAATTATTCACTTTGGCGTAGACATTAAGTTTTATTATTATGTGTAGTAGTTTAGTATAATATGCATAAATATCTAAAATAAAAAATGTATGAACTCTGTACAGTATTAGGAAGTTAAAATATTTAACGATTCCGTATAAAGGAGTCCTACGATAGAATTAAAATGCTACTGAATTAAAGGACCACCCTGATTTAAATAGCAAAGATGTTTGGACAATATTGTCGCATACTTTAATATTTTTAAATTTGTCCTTGTTTCCATACAAAGTTTGTATTGAATCCCCAATGGAGTTACTTACAAAACTGTTAATTAGTTAATTATGACGTTTTTATCAGTAGGTAGTGAAACAATCTTAAAAATATGAGAAAGATATTTTGACGCTTCGAAAATTAGACACCGTTTATTTACAACTGCTCTCTCTCACTTCGGAATGAAACAATGTTGGACAAACTAAGGAAAAATA
This sequence comes from Graphium colonna, assembly GCA_025505425.1. Lineage (NCBI taxonomy): Eukaryota > Metazoa > Arthropoda > Insecta > Lepidoptera > Papilionidae > Graphium > Graphium colonna. The sequence continues at coordinate 2,842 of JAOCPS010521081.1, forward strand.
ATTATTATTCTTCCAAACAAACTACGACGTAAAATGGAATCGATGGCTGATCGTAACCTGTTAATGGCTCAATTTCTAATTCAAGCCTGGAAAATCCAAACACGTCATTCATTAGTACTGCAAAAGATCCGAGGAAAGCGCGCATTCGCAAATAATCATCTGGTTGCCTCTCTCTAGGCGGTACTGCCCAGAAATCGGACCGCAAATTAAGTTGATCTCTTTCATTCCTTGTATCTTTCAAGTATCGTCACGTTGTGTATTTACTTTTAAATCATTGTTTTACGATTTTTCACATAACGCACATAGTAAGTGAATTGAGCAACTACATACATACAATTTCGTGTTCCTATTGCGACTCTGTGGTTTTTTCGCATAAAAGTTTGCTTAAAACATCCAATCCCAAAAAAACATTATGTCAGGGGTGATTTTTTAAATGTGAAAATAAAAACAAAAGCATATTTAGACACCTGCATATCACTTATTCAGAGAAAGGACGCAGAAGAAGATATATGAACTCTCTCTATCTTCATCTACACGGTTCTCTAGCTATTAGTTTTCTATAAAAATTTTGACCAACCTACAAAAATAAATATATTTTTTAATATATCAATGCCGTATTTATAAAGAAAACTTTTAAGAAAATATGTAACTATAAACACTCACACTATGATATTGTACCATAGAGATCTTTTTATAAGCTCTTTATGACTAACGTGAAGTATTGCTCCCTCATACATAAAATGTACATTTTTATGTCAAAAATATTTTTTACTTGAGGGAGCGAAGCAAAATATTCAAAGGGACAAAAGATGGGAAATTTTGTTTGATATTCAAGGAATGTTATAGGCTCAAGTACAGTCTAAGGTAAATCAAGTCCATTTCTATCACCGTAGTCCAAAACTTAAAAGGAAATTTGTAAAACTTTGTTGTACAGCGAAATTTGAACATCTTACTTGTTAGAAATCGAATGTCGTTTGTCATAACTCGAGTTGCGACGGCTTGGTTGATAGAAAATTATCCCTTGGCTCCTTGATGTATGGCTCAGTTACAGTTATTGGTTTCAGTTTGGAAATTGTGGTCGGCTGAGGAAGCATATAATATGCACTGATTTTGGAATCGTCAATAGTGTAGTTATGTACAAACGTTTTACGAACGTGTCATTTGTTCATATCGCGTATTGTAAATAATAATATTTAATAAAATCAATATAGGGATCATGTGCTGCCATTCAGATATCGTAATCTACATATATTGCGTACCGCGTGTTTGTAATATTATTACAAACACATTATTATTATTATTTCCTTGACACGTCGCTTATCTTTGTGGGAGATTTAGCCAGAGCGTTAAGAAGGTGAGTTTTCATATAACCTGTGATTTTCAATCCCATTCCCTCCAGCTTTCGTATTTATTTATTGTTCTGCTACCAGTGGCGGCGTTAGGCATCGGCGACATCGGCGACCGCCGACGGCCTCGCGCCTACGGGGCCTTGCAAAAGTAATTCAAACTTAGTCATTCGTAATTATTTTTGTACGCGTGTTTACTATTTAGACAGAGGAGCCTCGCAAAACTGATTTCGCCGACGTTAAGATTTGGTCTTGCGCCGTCACTACCCGTTACAAGTTACTTTACGAGTATCAGGTGTACGGTGTGTATTTTATAACATTTATATACTGCAAACTAGCAGACAGTTCAGCTCTCGTGCAGCAGGCACGCAAAGAAATTTGTGTTATTGTTAATTATGATATTTATTTTAACTTGTTTTTTGTACATACAAAATACAATTTTTATGAGTTAATTTCTCTCTTATAGGCCTGCTGGAAGAAATTTCATGCTGAAATAAGCAATGTCTTTGTGCAATTCTTTTTAACGTGTATTCATAATAAATAAATTGTTGCAAAACCGTCACCACTACCTTCTTTCTATAGGTATCGTCATAACTACCGTCATAATTAATTAATTAACAGTTTTGTAAGTAACTCCATTGGGGATTCAATACAAACTTTGTATGGAATTTAGGACAAATTTAAAAATATTAAACTATGCGATAATATTGTCCAAACATCTTTGCTATTTAAATCAGGATGATCCTTTAATTCAAGAAGGATGTACTACTCAATCAAAAAAGAACGATGTACTCGTACTACTCAATCAACGTGCTGATTGATTTCTCGGCCGACTGCTCGACCCCATATACGGTCTACACCGACATGCTTGAACTGAATTTTTTTTTACATAAATTCTGTCTTTATTTTTTCCGAGATAACTGTACACTACAACAATAAAAATAGCACTTCAATTAACTACATTTATTGAAGTATATGAACGCGAGAAGCCAGAGATTGTGATGTAAGATTATTAGTTTTTTTTTCATAATATATCTGCCCCCCCCTCACTTGATTTTCTTTGTATCATCCTAAATAATCCTTTTTTATGGAAATGGAATTTGCCTTTTTCATGGAAAGGAAGACAAACGAGCAGACGGTTCACCTAATGGTAAGTGATCTCGTCGCCCATTAACATACGCAACATCTGGAGAGTTGCGAGTGCGTTGTCAACCTAGGAAATGGGATACGATAGTTATATGGATCAGGAGTAAGGATGTGGAGGGGATAGGAGATGGAAAAGAAAAGGCTAGACGTGGCCATTTGGCATCCCCAAAAGTCATGTATACTTTATTTTATGCCGACTTTATAAAGGGCGGTGGTACTTCCCCGGACAGAGTGGCCGTGAATGTAAAGGCTGTGAAAGGACGTTATGCTCTACCACCTGAAAGTTTAAGGAGGATTAAAAATTGTTAACAGACAGATGCTACCAGCACGTTAGTAGTAAATGAGGAGGAAATGTAAAACATAATATGCCTTTAGTTTATAATACTTTTAGTGTTTACTTTCTTTTTGTAATTTAAAGAATTTGAAGTACTCTTAAATTACAGTATTTATTGTTTTGGTTATTTGTAATAAATATAACTTACTTTATAGTAGAATTTCCCTCGTTAGGTTTAAAAACTAAGATCACCATGCTTTTTTAATAATATATCAAAGATACACTACACTACAATATTTAATTTAATGATACCATTAAATTAATTATTTCAGGATTATGTGACACATCGTCTACTGCTTATTATTCAATAAATTTATCTGTATTTCGGTGGCATTGGCGTAGCTGGAACTTGACCCGATAGCGCGTAAAATGGAAGCATCAAAGCATTCAAAACCCACCTTATTGTCCGTGAGCTAAGCATAGTCACAAGGACTGCACAATATTGCATTTCGTTCAGAACTTTCTAAATACCCCTATTAGATGAACACCCAAAGCAACAAATAAAAATTCCCTATATCCCTATAACACAAATTTATTTTAGTATTAGAACAAAAAAAGTTGAACAAACCCTCTAAATATTTTAATCATTTATTACGCTTATAAATTACAATAAAAATAATCATAAAAAATAATAAAACATTTAGGTGTCATTTTATTTCTTAAGATCAAATTCAAGAATACTAGCGGCACCTAATTTCTATTTTAGTTTTTAATTTATTGCAATATTTTATCGGATTCTAACGATTAGTATTTAGGGCCAACTTTTGCCATCAGATTGTTTCGAGTCTTGTCTTATCATCTATTTGAACCAATAGTTGCGGCAGAAGACACCAATTCTTGACAAAAACTTTTATCTCGTAATGAAAGCTGTTTATTATATAATTAATTAAATATTAATTCCAGTTACAATTAAATTCATCAGAAAAAAATTTGCCTCATATTTAAAACCACTCATTTATTTCGTTTAAACCAACACTTACCTAAAATGTAAAAAAAAATTGATTGCAATACCGTATATGAATTTCCTAAGTATTATGAGCGGATGCTTCATAATATATATAGCAGAGAGCCCTTTAGCGCCTTCCTCCTACACCTCCAAGAAGGAGAGCCTATGGCAGTATGCGTCTCGTATCTCTGAGAATACAAATAACGAGTTACCTTCTTACAGATTCTATGAAACGAAGGCGCTTGACTCTGAAACTGTCGTTACAAGACGTTTTAGTACTTGGTATTAAACTGACATACCTCTGTTTATTTTTTGAGGCAAATTTATAAATACATTGAATTGAAACGGACGTTGAAAATGCATCCTCAATTCAAAAGATGTTAAGATATAACCAAAACCTAAGTAATACGTTACGTAGGGAGGCAAACGTTACTAATACAATACTAGATTCACTGGAGTTAAATTAGATGTTATTATTATTTCGTAGTATAGGTTTCTTACTGGATTATTATCCTAATCCTTAGCCCCTTTCTGAACATAGAACCAACGTCTAGAATTTAATCTCGTAGAACTCCTTTTCTGGACGTAAGGCATTGTACCATTTTCTGTACTCCTGAAAAAAGTTTATGCAAAATTTTATTTTGATCTTTGAGTTGTTAACACGTAAGATGCAACAACTTCATGCATAAATCGGAATAAATTATACGACTGTACATTTAATAAATTCTAAAAAAATTACCGTGGGTTATAAGAAAAAAGTAACAGAATTACAGAACACAAAAGAAATATTTTTTTCATATTTCTGTCTGTATATGCACGCTGATTTTCATCACTACTAAAGTTTTCAATGCAGTTTTCTCAAATGGATTGAGCTCAGCTTCAGTATATGTATATGTAGCCTTTGTTTTTTTTTGAAATCTGATAGGAGTAAAAAAGTTACAGTTATTTTCCAAAAAATCTATAACTAAGTCGCGGGTATCAGATGGTGTAAAAGGTTAACAAGAAATATTTTAGTGCGATATATTCAATTTGTTCGTCAGGATAAATACAATAAATTTAATTATTACAAATTTGGTATATAAAAATCCCATTTTAACATAAGATCCAATTTTATAAACCCAAGCTGAGGTTTAAAAAGATCCTTTTATATTGCCATTAAAATAAAGATATTTTGTTAATTTTATACATTATTATATTCTGAACAAGTGGAACATGCGTCAAATCAAAACATGCATTTTAATTACGTTTAAAATTGTATAAAAGTTTCTATCTTTTAGAATTACGACATGAAGTTTTTTCGTATTTTATATACACATACACTTTTTTTATATTCGCTGTGACTTCTCAGTCACTGTTTCTTATTTTGGTAAAAGTTCATCCGATATGAGATGATTTGTTTATCGTTCCAGGTACCATAAATCTATCGGCGGGTCGAGATTTACGGCTTTGCGAAGTATACGACGTGTAAAAATCGAAAAAGTAGTAAGAATCCGAAATATTTTGGGTTTTCTAATATGTCGGGAGGAAAGCTAAGAAACGCTATCAGTTACTATCTCCTGCGATTGTTTTAGTGTTGATTATTGTAGATTTATATGATATTTTTACGCACAATAATGCATTTATTGTCTCATTCATCTTTCAAACAGCTCTTCCTGCACTCATCGGTCCGCTCATGTAGGAAGTTCTCATACCGACGATGGGCTTGTAAAGTTGCCCGATGATATGTATAAATGGATGATATACAATATTTATTTTGCATTCTTTAAATTTTATCTGAAAAACGTGATATTCAAATCCAATGCGTTAGATGTCAGGTTTTTAATTTGTGTAAATAATATGCCTATATATTGGTTTAACACTTTGTTATGGTTATACCACCGTGTTACTTCTTTCTTCGGTAAATCTCTTATCCTTCAGGCCACTTTACACTGCAACGCATTGCCGGAAGACATAATAAGAGCTCCTTACAAAATATCATCAAGGAGATTTGTACGTGACCATTTCTTGAAAAACACCTAAAAATTAGTGTGGTGGACTAATAACCTGAACATTTAGCAATTCTATACTTCCACGAGCCAAACTACGCTAATAAAGTTATGTATGTGGTCACTACGAACGAAAGAAAAACTTAATTTGAAGATTATTTTACACACTTTAATATTAACGCAAAGGTTCTGTTTCTCGGTAGAAATTCGATCCATTTATGGCAATTTAGTAAAAGTTACAAAATTGGCAATTCGCGCAATATTTTTAAGAAAAATTTGCTTGACATATTGGACGTGTAAGTGTCAAGTCAATGTGATATGTAAAAAGTACAGTAAAGTATGTAATAACTTTTTAATTTATGCAATGTATTTCTAAGGCATACTACATAAAAATATTAGATGTCTAAATGATTTTGAACATTTTTACTTGGCGTATTAAAGTTATGACGTACAAGTTAGAACAATAAAAGTGTATTTAAAATAGGCATTATCCTTAGTTTATTTCTGACGAAGTTTTATACACATGCACTGCACCCCAAAGGGAGGGCGAAGCGTGAGTTCGCTTCATGAATTTTTCACTTGTTACATTTCCATGCAATAATTTGAAACGGAAAGTTATGATCAGCGACGAAATATTTAAAATATAAAATCCTTACTGTTGTTTGATAAAGAAATTGAATAAAAATTTTAATACGATTTTTGACTTGTTGAATAACCGAATAGAATCATTGAGTACTTTGGTAATAATGATAATTTTTGTTTGCATCCACAATAAAAAAAAAAATTAAAAATCCAAGTTAACAGGCAGGAGTCAGTCTAATATAAAATGGATACAATTACATACATCTAGATTTCCACATAAAGTTAAATTTTCGATGTAAAAGATTGCTTTAAAAAAAAATCAGTTACATTTAATCTTCAGGGTGTTGTGCTATTGCAGCCCGAACATTTGATTTTAACGTCAGTAATAACATCTTCCTTTTTTATTTAAACACACAACTCTATCTAACATCCATTATTAGTGGTCAAGTCCAAAAAGTCTTAGTATACACGGAGGGATAGCAAACTTGTCACCAGAATTCTACATCTTAGTACGGTGAGATGAAACATACAACACCCGTGTCTTGACGAAAATATTTACCATCCCTGGCTCTTGTAGAGACGGCTAACATATTTTTTCAAATATCTCTTATGTAAAAACATTGGCAAGATACATATTTATTGAAAGTGAGGAAAAATGCGTTTTCTGTGCGGTTACATATTAACACGATATAGGCACGCTATTAAATATCACCTTGACGTTCCAACCTCATAATATATCGATTTATAGCGGCTTTGTGTATCGTTATTTTATTTAAGGTTCATTTGATCGCATAATGAACGAAAACTTCTTCAACTCCATATCGATACTAACATACATACGATATTGTATTTGTGTTTTTTAAGTTAAAGAAGGACAAACGAGCAGACAGTTTGCACACACAACATTCGGAGAGTTGCGAGTGCGCTGTTAGGATGGGATATATGATTGAATTGGCGTATTAGGTAGGATGGGATGGGATTAAAGCTTTGGAGGGGAAAGAATTGAAAAAAAAAGGTTCGAATGGCCATCCTACAACTCAAAAAATCATGTATATTTTTTTATTACTTCATGCGAGCGTGGCCTTTTAAAAGAGGTACTTTGCCACCTAATTTAAATATGACTGAAATTGTTCCTTATAAGACTATATAAGAACATGTTATTTAACGTAATTTTTATACTAATCCCATTAATAAAATGTCAAAAAAAAAGTTACAAATTTCATTCAACTTCGAACTAAGTCGCGGATAAAAAACAGGTTTAATTCATAATCAATAAGTTAATAAAGTTAAGTTTAATTTTATTACTGTTAAGGAAGGCCAATTAGCATGGTGCTTGATAGTCAGCTATCACCCATAACAATTCATAGGACTCTAAAGTGCGTTGATGTTCTTCGATGGAAATGTCGACAGAAACTACATATAATTACAAATTATTTATGAATTGATTTTGAAAATTCTTCACAAGTTTTGTAATTTTTAGTGTAAATAATCTTGTCACTTATTATTAAGACCAATGTAATAAGTAACGTAAAACAACATATTATTACTCATTAAGAGCTTATAGTAAACATTCCTTTTCATGGCACAAATCTTGAACGAATTCGTGCGTTAAAAATACTGCTTATTTGCGTGTATGAATAGCTGTTAGAACTGGCAATCAACAATTTTGCTTTTGGGCGCGAAAAGCACCGAACATTTGTCCTACTGCAGCTGCAAAACAGTTCAATTCCCATTCACTTTTAATCGCCGAGTGCGAGGGAAACAAACATGGCAGTTATCTCAAAATTTCAAATTTCGAACAGAGCGTTCGCATCACGCCGACAGCCGGCTGCAAGGTTGGCGCGACACGGCGAGGTCATTGAACATCGAGCTTTCATGTCCTAAATACCTAATCGTTCTGGCGCCGTATTACAATTTCTTTCTACTTTTAGCTTATGAAATATTTACGCAATACGATGATATGATTATTTCTTGAATTATGAAAGGCAAAAGAACATGAATAAGTAATGATCCTGGTGAAGATATAAATCTTATGTAGTGGTAGAATGTTTTGAATGCTTTTTTCATTAAATTAAAAAGTAAAGTTGCGTTTCATAGTATGTGATTTAAAAAAAGAACGTTCTTTATCACCATTTGAGCTTGACTCATGCTTTATATTTAGTAAAGATGACTAACGTAAGCACGATTCATTTAATGGGGCGATCAATGTTTATTTTGAACAAAGAATCAATAAGGTGTTGTAAGATTAATCTATTTTTTTCTTATTTTAAGCATTATCTAGACAGTTA
>JAOCPS010521192.1:0-11466 GCA_025505425.1 Graphium colonna
AACATTGTCTAAAGTAAAAACAAATATTGCAAATATATATTAAATTATGACGGAGTTAACATTGTCTAAAGTAAAAACAAATATTGCAAATATATATTAAATTATGACGGAGTTAACATTGTCTAAAGTAAAAAAAAAATATTTCGAATATAATATGAATTATATTCACCCTAGCGGGCACAACGTCGGCAGAGTGGCGGGTTGGTCGATGACCTGCGGGGTGCTCAGCTCGGTAAGTATCGCGCTGTACCACACTTAAGCATTTATTGGAAAATTTCGGCTAAAACTATGCTCCTAATTTTATTACATAAATATAATGGCAATCCGAGTACTGAGTGCTATCCTTTAAAATCAAAGATGATTCATCAATCACCTGTATATTAGATAATACATAGCACAGGCTGTTTAGCTAAATCAAGCGTTAAAGCGAAACATGCTGTTCGTCATTTATTCTTATTGTGGCTGAAGTTTTTTTGGAAAACAAATATCATTTTTGCAGCAGAATAAAAAAAATAGACTTCAATCGCTTTAAGATTATGGAAACCTTAAAAAAACAGCTATAAATCATTTCGTAAAAGTAAATCGGATCTAATTTTAAAGGGCATTGCCGAAAAGCGATACCAAAAAGCATCATCATCAAAATTATATAGTAATTATTTCCATTATTCCTTGTGACATTGATTTTTAACAGGGTATTTAATATTATATATTTCTCATAGAGATGTAGAACGCAATAGAAACAATTTTTTCACGAAACGATTCTATTAAATATCCCCAAAACCCGGGATTTCTTTACGAAAAGAACATCTGTAGGAGTTAATATAATAAATTCAGTCTAAAAAAAATTAACTTGGTGGAACTCTGTACGAAATGCCATACAACAATGGACATTGTCCTTCAAACTGATGAACCATATTGCGATATATACAAACAGGGTGACTGGTGAATCACTAAGGATATTAAAGGAGAGCACTTGGCACTCGATTGTCATCATATTTATATAATAAAATAGGTGGCATAGTTTTTGAACAAACTTCCAAAAAAATAATGAAGTGTAGATATGGCGAGGCGCCTTATCGGCAGTACGCCTTGCAAAGGTTGTCGAACCCGCCTTCTATCTCACCCCTCCCATGTCTTGTACGGTAGTATAACCGTGCGTTGCGTCATTAATTATTTAACTTTTGATTATATTTACTCAGTGGCATATTAATATTTTTATTCTTCATATACGATTCCCACATATAACGTCCTCTTGCATAGAAAGTGACTCTCCAGACAATATATACAGGATGATTGGTGGATTAAAAGAGACCATTCGGTATTCGATTCTCATCACATGTAATAAAATTAGGGTAAATAGTTTTCGAACTAATTTTCAAATAAACGGGTAAAGTGTGAACACGATATCGGCGGCGGACAGATGGCCAGCTGGCGCAGTTCATTGACCCGAAAACGTCACGGCTCGCGCTGTGTCCGCTAGGATGCACATAGCTTCCGTAAATAATTACTCAACTTTCGATTACATTTACTCAGTGGTCAACTAATATACACTTTTAATATTAGATTTTTTATCTTTATATATAATCTACACATATAACGTCCTTAAATGTTAAAGGTGACTCACCAATCACCCTGTATAAGGCTACTTCGAAACTATATCCTATCAAATAAAAAGAGGAATTAAAAAATAAGTTAATAAAATCCGAGTGCCAATCACTCTGAAATGTATTAAAAACAAACAAAAATAAATACAGTTAAATTGTAGTGCCTCCTCCTTTTTGAAGTCGAATGTTTCTTTCTAACATCATCTACTTTCGTATTTAAATGTAACTACATTACAAATTAAACGTTTTTTACTGTTTAATACGAAAATCTTAAAACGAGAATTTTCTAGCACGTGTGTCTACAATGCTTTGAATGTAAAATTAGATGAATGCCCAATCACTGAAGTCGTACTTGGGAAGAAAAGTGTTGATCAGTTCACCAGTTCGTCTTCCCTAAATTCCACGCCATCTTCCGGCAGTGAATGGGTGTTTAATGAGCCAGCCGACGGCCATTGCTCTATGCTTGTATACTTCTGCCACATGTCATTGGGAAAGATTAATAGTTAGACGGTGAAGAATACTTAAACTTATTTTCCACAAAAAGACAAGGAAACCGACTATGAACGCCTCTGAAGTGAATGCTCGTGAAACACATTTTTTCGGTTATTTTGATTGGACCGATTTTCATGAAAATGTGTGGGGATCTTCAAATAAATAAAACGATAATCGGTTCATAACTTGCGGAGAAATCAGCATAAACATAGAGCCAAATTCAGAACCTTCCCTTATTATTAAGTTATAGCTATATATCTTATTATTTAATGATATAATGATGTATCAGTTTACATAAATTGTTTGAAATTAAAAAAAAATACCTTAATGTTCTTAGGGAGATTAAAACTTCGGAGAATAAAAAATTGTGTTTTTAGGCAAATTAAGGTTTGTCAAAATGTATGGATGGAGATTCATCACCTTTTGAGGCAAGCAATATAAAATCATTTTATGATTCTTTACGATAAAGAAAGTGATGCATAAGAATAAAATGAAAGGAGACATAGTTTTAAAAGACATTGCTTACACTGCATGGTAATTTAGCTTTTAAATAATAAGCGAACTATTTTTTGGAAAGTATGTAGCTTTTACGTAACGATTTATTTTTCGTCAACAGCACATATATAAAATAATACAATTACAAAATTCACTGAAACATTTTGGTTATTTATGCAATTCAAAGTATGTATGTAATCATGTATGTACAAATATGATTTCATACCTATAAATAAATTTATAATTCCTATTTCAAAGATTTAGAGTCGTAGTTGTCACGTTTCTATAAATACATCTGTGAAATACCCAGAATGCGGGATGGCTGGTAGGGCACTTTTAGCTCAATACTCGAAGACGTTAATTGTGGGGATCATATATGACGAATAAAACTAATATTAAAATAAATATCGATTTACCATAACCTAAAGATGAGTATTCAATGACGCAGTACATGTTAATCCTAGCGAACGCGGTGCGGCTGAAGTGAGGTGAAAGATGGAGGGCCGCTCGGGGGGTGACGACCTATGTCAGATGCTGCTGATCAGGTGCCGCGCCGAGTACCTGCACTATATTTCCTTATTGGAAAATTTGTTAGAAAATTATGCCCCTAATTTTGAACATAAGTTACAACAAATATTGACGTCAGCTAAGATCTCAGTGATTCACTAGTCAGCCTGTAAATATTCGGACTTATGCTACTTTGAACATAAGTATAACAGACGTCGAAAAATAGAAAATGCCGGGTTTTCCTCCCATTTCTTAGGGAAGCGTCGGGAGTTGTATGTAATATTCAATGAACTGGCCAGAACTCGCCTTTTGTTTTAAAGTTTTTACCATTTTTATTTCGTTTTTAGGTCTGCATCGTACACGTGCTATGCATTCGAGTCTGAATGATATTCTTGTTTTATTATTAATGTCACACTTGTCAGTTCGCTTAATATTTTTAAAAGAACTCCCATCACATACGGATGTTCATGTGTCATGTCAATGTGACGTGTAAAAACGCCATGGTAGCATGCGTTATGGTCTTTTCTTAATGAAGAAGGAGGCAAGCGAACAAGCGGCTCACCTGATGTAAGTGATCACCGCCGCCCATGGACTCCTGCAACACCAAAGGAGTCACAAGAGCGTTGCCGGCCTTTGAGGAAGGAGTAAGCTCTTTTGTTGAAGGTCCCTAATTCGTATTGGTCCGGAAATAGTTGGCGGCAATTCATTGCACAGGAAGGTCGTGCGTGGCAGGAAGTGACGATAGAAACGCACTGTGGTGGACTGCCAGCCATAAAGGTGATGTCGATGGTATTGGATGGTTTGTCGCGTCGTGCGACGAACAAACGTTTGATGTCGAACGATGATTTTTTTATTAATTTAATGTAATGCATAATATATAAAAATAATGGGTTTCTTCACTCCTCTATATAACTCTTGAAATGTGTCATATTTTACCCTTCTCTGTTGACTCAATTGTCGTAAAAAAACCCTTTTCTTAAAAATATATTTTTGATTAACGTATTAGTATTATGACGATAAATACGAAAGGAAGTTTGTTTTTAACCGACTTCAAAAAGGAGATTCTAATTTAACTGTTTTTGTTTATTTAGTATGTTTGGTGATTTTGTTATGAGTAAATTAATTTTTTTTCAGGGCCAAACTATTTTCGTAAAATAGAATCATATACACTTATAGATGCTTGTAATCGTAATGTACCAGTATCCATATAAATTGCAAATCATTTAGGATCCCGACATCCCATCAAGCTTGATTACAACATTATATAACTCGTTAACATTTTGTATTAGTTTTTGACACCTTCATTTTCTCATCACTGTACACAACTAGTTAGGAACCGACGGGTTACTTGCTAAAGAAGGAGGCATTATAAATATTATGTATTTTATGTATCTTGGCGAATAGTTACAGTTAGCAACCTTTTGTACCAAAGAGCCAATCCAAACTTTGAAATGTTTTGGCGGTAAAAATCACAATGCTTAAATATTATTCTCATAGTATAATATATGCTCTATAATAAGACAAAGGCTTGGCAGGCCGCATTCAATTATCATATAATATAAAATTACCTTTAATAAAAAGCCGAGAGTTTAACCCCTGCACTAAAGGTCCCTGCGGTGTCACCTTCGTGAATTTTCCGTTTTTGCAAAATTTTAAGTTGATGCTCCGCTCTTGTTGGTTATAATGTGATGTTACATAGCCTAAAGCCTTTCTCGACTTTCTGGACTATCGAATATTGAAAGAATTTTTCATTTCGGACCATTAGTTCCTGAGATTAGCGGGTAACAAGGTTTTCAGCTTTATAATATAAGTATAGATTTTGAACAAACTATTCTTGTCATACATAAGGTAATGTTACCGACAATGACCTGGTTTCAAGAACAGATAGTTAACGTTGCTATTTACAGAAGTTTGTAAATATGTACTCCGCTTTCGTTATTACATAAATACATAATGGTTTTTGACTTAAAACATATGTTTCAACTGAGTATTAACTACAAAATACCTTTTATGAAATGTAATGCCTAACGTAACTTCAGTTACCCGATTTTACTTTCAATTTTGGGTGCCAAAGGACAATACCAAAAAGTAGTACCAAAAATTGTCATCGAGATGAAAATGATATTTTCATTATTTCCATAATGTCTTACGACATTACGCTCCATGGGTTTGATTTTTGAACAGGGAATTTAATTCACAGTATAAAAGTATGAATTTTGCTTTACCTACATAACGTTTGCACAACCTGTCATAGAGATGCAGGATGCAATAGAAACTATTATTAATGATGAATCATTTTTTCTAGTTTATGAAATATCTCCGAAACCCGGGTTTTCATTATAAAAATAGCTTCAATTGGAATTAAAATATTAAGTCTAGTTTACAAAAAACAAAAGTTTGAATTTGATGCAACTTGGTACGGTATGCCATATAAAAACGGGAATTGTCCTTTTAATAAGTAATTAGAATTCCTAATCCCTACATATACTGTAAATATGTTATGTGGTTTGTTTATATGATGTTATCACGTAATGACGCCTCCACTTATTATGAAATATATGAAAATTTGCATACACCTTACCTTGTCACGGGTACAGAATAGGGCTGGGGTTATTTTAAAAAAAATGCACTCTTTGCGATCTATAATATAAAAATGAATCGCTGAATGTGTTGCTGAGCGCAAATCTTAAACAGCTGAACGGATTTCACTAATTCTTTTTTTAGAATATTTCTTGGAGTACAAGGATGGTTCTTACGCAGAGAGAAATAAAAAAAAATATAAAAAATATTTACTTTACAGAATCTGATAAACCGCGGGTAACGACTAATTTTAATATAAAAAACTTAAAGACGATAAGACGGTGTAACAAGCAACTAACGATTAACCACACCACAGTCGGAATGGTGGTTGGTAAGAGACCATGCAGACGGACACCTAGCCGCTGGTCCGACCAGATCAAAAACTTAACGGGATTTAATATCACCACTGCCCTGAGAAAAGCTGAAGACACAGTGGCATGGATGCAGATTGTCATTGAATCCGTAAAAGGATTTCAGGACTAGGAAAAAGAAGAAGATACCACAATACCTACGACAGAGAAGTACAGCAAAAAAGAGAGTCATGATATCGATCTAACTACACATTGATATCTTAGAGTAGAATCGTAGTAAAACATAAACAAAAATTGTTCATATAAACGTGTTTCTTAAAAAATGCGCACACGAGTTTTTAAATCATATATCGTCGTGCATTGATTCCAAGAAGATAGAACGGTAGCTCACTGATGTGTCTTTTGAAAGCCATACAGGTTAAACAGCGAGCGACCTCCGAGTCTGAATTGTGTCATCGCCAAGGACGTCTGCCCCTCAACACGATCGATTAGACGTTACGTGGTTTCCCCAACTGCCCGTTCGCCCACGCAACTTCACAACTTGCCAATATTCCCTATATAAAATGCTACACATATATGTTTATTTGAAAATTTGTTCAAAAATCTATGCCCTTAATTACATAGATCTCGATTGTCATCATTTTTTTTTATGGAAAGGAAGACAAACGAGCAGACGGTTCACCTGATGTTAAGTGATCCCGTCGCACGCAACATCCGGAGAGTTGAAAGTGCGTTGTCAACCTGGGAAATTGGATACAATAGGTTTATTGGATAGGACGGGTCAGGATTAGGGATTTGGAGGGGACAGGAGTGGGAAAGAAAAGGGTAGATATGACATCACCAAAAGTCATGCATACTTTACTTTACGACTTTATAAAGGGCGGTGGTATTTCTCTCGAGCGCGGCCGTAGAAGTGCAGAAAAAGCTGTGAAGGGATGTTATGCTCTACCATCTCTGTTTTATGCAATTAGGGGCATAGATTTTTTAACAAATTTTCAAATAAAATTACAGCGTGGACACGATGCAGGCGGCGAACAGATGGCCAGCTGGCGCAGTTCATTGACCAAAAAACGGCACGGCACACATCGTGTCTGCTAGGATGCCCATGGCTTTCGTATTCAACTCTCGATTAACATTACTTAGTGGTCAATCAATAATAGATTTTAATATTACATTTATTCATTAAACATGATACCCATACATAGGTGCTCGAATATTGGAGGTGGCTCACTAGCCAACCCGTATGTCTTAGAAACTTTAGCAACACCAAATGACATTAAGCATATACAAGTAGTTAGGTAATATTTATTTATAACAGAACGTGTCATTTACCTTTTTTTATGGTAGTTGTTCGCGGACTTATCCATGCAATTATTTACCTCACATTTATTTTTAACCGACTTCAAAAAAGGAGAAAGCTTCTCAATTCAAATGTTTATTTTTTTATGTACGTTCGCACATATTTCCGATATTTGTAAACCGATTTGAAAATTCTTCTTCTATCTTAGCTGTATTAATATGGGGTATTTTTCCGGAATGGTCCCATCAAATTTTCACGAGAATCGGTTTAGTGTTTTTTCTTACTTTGACTTTATGTATTTTTTATGTAACAAAATGGAACTTATGTGTTTTTACGTGTATCTCCGTCAATTATGAACCAATTTCAAATTTTATAAAATTTGAATTTTTTTCATAAATGACGGAGATACGCGCAGGTTTTTTTTGTAAATAGTTTATTAAAATTCGGTTCATTAGTTTATTTTCTCAATAAAAATACAAAATTTAGAAATGTTCGCACATATCTCCGCAAGTTAAGAGCTGACACGGGTACACTTCCACGATTTTATAAAACTCAGATTAGTAGTTTGTTTTTGAAATCAAAATAAGGGAGAAAATATGTTCCGAAAGTACACTTTTAAGACGTTTTAAGTCGGTTTTTGTAATTTACTGTGAACATGATTTCTGTAATAATGTTTTCAGGGTCAATACAACGACATTCACATAAGCAAATTTTACGCAAATTCATAAGTTTGGGTTAAATTCCCATTAATTCGAAATGCATTAGTAATGCAGACAATATATATTTTTTTTATTTTATTGTATTTATGTAATACTCTACTAGCTGCTCGCAACGGTTTCTTCCGCGTAATTATTCCCGTTTAAAAAAAATCGTTCCCATTGGTCAAAGCGTCATATACGTCCACCTCGATAGATGAACTATCCAACCCGAAAAACTTTTTTAAATCGGACCAGTGGTTCCCGAGTTTCGCGTTCAACCAAACGGAAATCCAAATATCTCTTCAGCAGATACTTTAGTATCAATATACATATTTATGACACAAAATTAATCCAATGAACGTCCTATTTGACTTTACATAAAAATAAATAAAAACGAAAGGCAATCAATCTTTACGCTACAAAAAGTTCGTGTATCAATTCGATCTGACGGCGCTGACGTCAAAGAGTATTAAGGAAAACCGATCGTCAAACAAACAGACGCTATACTTCTAAGATTATTATTATGTAAGCGATGCTAGGTTTGTTAAATAATTAGCTAAAAATGTAGGGAAAAGCCCCGGCGCTTGCGGAATCAATTGAGAAACGTCGACCAGGCTTTCCCGCCAATATGACTCATGTTCTTGTTTTGTCATGCGTCGCGTCGAGGTTGCATCAAACCTGTAGTGACGTGACACTGACACCTGATAGGCATAAAACAGTGGAAGTGAGTACGCGATATATTTTTATGTGTAAGAAGCTTATTATTTAATAATTAATTTAATAAGAAAACAGTAAAACTGATTTCGAAGCTTTAGAGGAGAATGTTCGTGAAACAAAATTTTCGGTTATTTTGATATAAAAAATTGACCGATTTCCATGAAGTTGTATGTCATCACTTCGTAACAATATCCTTTCACAAATAAAAAAAGTCGGCCGCTAAAAAGATCTTTTTTGAGTTACAATAAAACATCACTGATTTAAAAAAAAACGAAGTCTGATCATACTCTCCCTTTCAATAACGGAAAGTTACGTTTAATATGACATTAAATAATTTAAAGTTCCGATCGATTTACGACACCGGAGTGCTCCAAGTCAATTGTGGAGCCGATTTTATAGTGCACAGGTGTTCCTTTTCTATCGTAGCCCGACGGGACAGATACCCGACACGACCAGAGATCAGGCACAGAACCGCCTTTTTACATGCACCTCCGGCGCATAAATCATATATCTTTTTAGGCAATCGGGTGATCAGTCCGCATTGCCCTAATCCGACCAAGAAACAACACAAAGTTATTGTTCCTCAGCGGAATTCGAATTCACGACCTCCGGTTTACAAAGTGAAGGCCCACCACTAGGTTACAGTACGGTTAAAGATAAAATATGCTAAGTGGGGAATACAAGATTTGCTGATTTATATGTTTACTAAATACGATGTTTGCATTTTTATTTCTCTAGATGGAGTAGTTATCTTCTTCTTCTGCTTCTTTAAAGATAAATAAACTAAATAAAGATTTATAAGTTGAATAAATGAGTAAATATATATTCTTGTAACAACAAGATTATATATTTACTCATTTACTCATTCTACACTATCTAGAATACATTTATTTTTACAGAAAATTACAAAAACCGACTTAAAACGCCTTAAAAATGTACTTTCGAAACATATCTTTTCCGTTATTTTGATTTTAAAAACTACTGATCTCATTTTCATGAAAAGTTTTAGAACCATTTTGGAAACATACTTTATCAGATAATAACATGAATTTTTAAGATTAATTCATATGTGGGGCGGAGATATGTGCGTACTTTCTTCAATTTTGTTATTTTAATTAAAAAAACCTACTAATGAAATGATTTTTCTGAAAATTTTATGAGACGATTTCGGAAGAGTACCCTATCACATAAAAAAATAATGTTTAAAATCATTAATAAAAGCCGGAGATACGCGCGAACATACATAAAAAAAGATAGACACATTTAAATTGAGAACCATCCTTTTTTTGAAGTCGGTTAAAATACCACAGATTAATAACTAAATGCCTTTAAAACTGATAATAGATAAATAGGTAAAATAGGTATTGTTACATAATTGCCATCAAAAAGCATAACGTATCTACATTTATTCAAAAAACTTAATATTACATATAACGTTTAGTTATTTATAATAAAGAAGCACTGCTCAAATGGCGAACCTTGCTGCTATTAACATTTGTGCTAACACAAATAAAGCAAAATAAATCTGAATCGTACAGAAAACATATTCGCCTAAATTACTGTAATTACAAACTAGTTTTAAATAATTTTATTATCATACACTTTATTGTCTTTAAATGGATAATGATTACTCGCCAAAATTGCACGCGCGTAAATTATTAGCTGATAAAATTCAAATTGAATATTGTTAGCTTATTTTATTCTCTCAAGATACCGCTAGTACAAAAGCTTAGTGTTTTTTAGGGTTCCGTAGTCCACTAGGAACCCTTATAGTTTCGTCGTGACACGCTCTTGGCCGGTTTTAACTGTTATTTAACTACGGCGGCTTTAGATTAATTCAAATAGATTTAATAATTTAATTGAATTTAAATACTGGTGGCTTCGCTTAGGCGGATTAACAGTAAGCTTATGGTAGATTAATTTAATCCTTTTTTTTTTTCCAGGAATGTAAAATACTATTCGCTTACAGTCCTCACTGAAGATATCGAGCCTCGACTTACGACTGATCTAATCGACATTTTCAGCATAAATGTGGTATTTACGTTTGTCGATCGATATCCATCAAGATGAAGGAACAAAAAATTATGAGAGATACTCTTAGCCAGACAATATTAGAAAAGGCAGTTAAGTTTACAATTTCATTTCATTAATTAAATATTCTGTACAAAGAAGGGTTGCTTTATTACTAAAAGCAAGTTTTCCAAGTAAATAAACAATTATAAATGTAAGAAAAGAGGCAAAAGGTGTCAATTATTTTAATTTTTTTTTAAATATATTTTAGTTAACACTCGAATGAAAATATATAATATAAAGACATATTTTGTATTTGTACATCAATTATTTTCTAAAATGTCATTTGTGATTGATATTTCAGATATTTGACACTGAGGTATTTTATACTTAGTATATCAAATACTTCCTTCAAAAAAATATTATTTTTGGCTTTGAGCGATTTTTTACAAAATATGAGAGAATTCGTGCACAAGATGAGGAGCGCTAAATATGTCAATCTGTGGTCTTATTCATTCCTCATTAAGAGTCTTTTTGTTTGACAGTACTTTTAAAAATGTAGTTCTTATGAATGCTACTTCTTTTCCCGATTATAGGGCTAGATAGATATGCTGAATGCAATTTGAATACATTATTTTAAGAATATTTCCATGGCACTTTTTTGTATTTTAAATGAAAATACGAGGGCGGCACTGAAAATTTCGAGAATCAAGGATATGACACAACATTACTATTTAAAAATGTATTTATTG
>JAOCPS010521413.1:0-11464 GCA_025505425.1 Graphium colonna
ACTTATTCTCAGAAATTATCAAGTTTCACGGTTTGAATAACATACGCAATGAATTATTCGACCTTATTTTAGCCATCTGGGATAGCGAAACTATTCCGCAAAACTGGAAGGATGCTTCTATTTGTAAATTATACATTGGAAGAGGAGATACATCTGACTGCAGTTCTTACAGAGGATTATCACTACTTTCTACGGCTAGTAAGGTTATGGCTCATATTATTAACACCCGGCTCAGCAAGCATGCTGCATCTCGAAGATCTATACGCAATATATCTATTGCGACAAACCGGTCCTAAGCCACTTATACCTACAACAGTCCCGGTAAACTTTATTGCGCATCATGCGATCGTGTATTCAAGAATAAAATAGGGTTTTCGAGTCATGTACGTGCTCACTAGACGAAATAGTAGGGACGCTGTTGTCGGATACGACAGTGACGCCATCATTCCATTTAATTCTGAAATAATCCTTGTTCATGTTCTTCTTTCAAAATATAATTTCCACGCAAAGCTAATTCGTTGACAATTACAAATTGTATTACTATAATGATAAACGACGAGATTTATATTCAATCAGCAGTGTATAAATGTTAATAAATCAAAAAGTATTAAAAATACATGTAGATGTTCTTTGTAATTTCTTCTGCCATATCGACATAGCTTAAATATGAGAAGTTGATTTTTCATATTTTAAAGAACCAGTTTTAGAATCAGTGACATTTTTGCAGTTTTTAAATCCTGTGAAAGTGTACGAAGTTTGTTTGCTTCCAAGAGGTAAAAATTGCTGGCATGGGTAGCAAAAATCAGCATCTTTCTCGACAGCATAATACTGCAACCATTTGTAACGCTTGAACCAATTGGAAACAAAGGCCTTGTTATGTTGTTTTAGATATGGGTCTAAAACAACTTGTTTTATTGATTTTTCGATTTTTGTGCAATATCAGCAGGAATACTATAGCTAACATTACCAACATGTGTTGACCGACCCGATGCCATGGAGCAAGGAGTAGTGATTGTATTTTGTGCTTCCACCTGTTTTGAGCAGTAACGTTCTTCTTTGTCAATTTTCTATACAACTCTTGGTTCTTTTTCCAAAGAACGCCCATATATTTATAACGAAACCAATTACTCATCAATTTATAGCAAAAAAAAAAACAATGTATCGATTTTTGACTAAAACATTCTTAATAGTACACTTCACTAACCCAAACTACTTTCAGATGTACAGCATAACATCTTCTGACAGCTTTTTCTGCACATATACGACCACGCTCGCCCGGGGAAACACCACCACCCTTTACAAAGTCGGAATAAAATAAAGTATGCATGACTTTAAGGGATTGCAATTCCTAACCTTTTCTCGACCGACTCCTTGCCTCTCCGAATCCCGAATTCCGACCCCATTTCATCGAATAAATCTATTTTATCTAATTTTTCAGGTTATGTGTTTGTGTTTATGAGCGACGCAATCGCTTAACATCAGATGAACCGTCGGATCGTTTGTTTTCCTTCGTATAAAATACTACGAACACTCATAATCAATTTTAATTTTTTTATTTTAGCTTTTCTTTATATTTATTTTAGTTTAAAAAGGGACCATACATAGCAATATAGCCTATATTGAAATCTATAGTGCGGAGAATCCCCTCTGCATCACAGATATTATGATCAAACAGACCCATCTCTTCATGTGATGGCGCTTCAAATACCATCTATACACAGAACAAATAATTAGTATACACACGAACTGTGGTATGTTCGAAAAAGTTTAGATAGCCTTTTCGAGACCTTCTAAAATGTTTTTCAGTTCAATCTTTCTATTTTAAATACTAAGAAAGTTGAATGAGAAACCAACAAAGGAGCTGTGGAGTGTTTTCAAAACACAAAAACATGGAGAGTTCTCCTTTGGCCCCCAAAAAACGAATTATGTTATATTATTTATTATGCCAACAGCGTCATTGTTAGTTAGCTGATTAATATAAGATTATTCTACTATGTAAAATTGTAGATAGAAATAAAGTAAAACCAACTTAATTTACCAAAAACTAACAAAATATTGAAAATTACATTGACTGAATACGTGTTTTTAAAATAAAATAATGTGGACAATTTAATTATTACTTCTAAAGTCTCGAGCTCAGTTAGTACTATATTAAAGATGGAGAGAGAAATGGATATATAATGACAATTATACTTATTGTTGTGATAATAAAACAGAAATAAGTTATTTATAATATTATTGTGACAATAACATGAACTTAATGATTAGCAAATAGGTAATTTAAGTCAGAGTTCCGAGTCAGTTTATGTCAAGATGTCTCATCTAACGATCGTATCCGCGACATTGTTCTGTGCATTTTCTTTTAGCATCGCTAACAACAGTTTGAACAATATCCTATTCAATGATCATTATGAATTTGTGGATTTGACATATTCTTTTAATAATCAAACTATTTATTGGCCAGATAGCACAGACTTTCACTTTACAAAGACATCGCATTATTTTAAAGAAGATGGATCATGGTAAGTAAAACCGTATTATCAATATTTCATGCATTAATGTGTGGATTGATTAATTTTCGCTATATTACTTCAGCCGTTCCATTTTTGCGATTGTTGTTGTTGGATTTGTAATGAAAATGTAATACGGTAGTATCTCATGTGTACATATCATTATTTATTTATTAATACAATAATAACTGTTTAATGTACTGAACGATAACCCTTATCAACCCTCGGGTACTTTCTATAAAATAAAATATGTTGTTAGATGGGTCAATTGGCTAAAAATAACCCTTTCGTAGCTAATTCATTATTTGTATATTCTATTTGTTTAAAAAACGGACCTGAATGATTATTCAATTGATTTTCATAAATACGCCTATATTATTATATTGCCGTATTTGTGACAACATTCAAGGATCGTTTTGTAATAGTCAGCTAATTTGTTTGTTTTTATTTTTTCACAAAACATTACCATCATATAATTTGGGCATGGCTCTTTCTTATTGTAAAACAATTTAGTAATTTAGGGCATTGTCTAACCAGTTGTAAGTTATTTTACTTTTGTTGAAATAGATTTAAAAGATAAAATGTTTTAGGTATGCTTCGAATGATTTTGAAGCTGGAGAACACGGCGGGACTCATCTTGATGCTCCTTACCATTTTAATTTAAATGGACTTTTTGTGGATCAGATACCACTTGATAAACTCATAGTACCTTGTACGTATCTATCACACATGAAATGAACTTTTATTTAGTAAAAAAAAATATTTCATATATAAATATTTCAAACCATACATTTTCTATTTTAGTGATAGTAGCAGACATAAGCTCGAAAGTTAATGGTGATCCAAATTTCATTCTCTACAAGCATCACTTAGATTATATGTTGAATGACAACATGGGAAAACCTTGTCTTATTATATTCAAATTCGGTTGGGGTCAATTTGCAAAAGACAAGAAAGCATATTTGGGATTAACCAATGGTGGGCGACTTAATTTCCCAGGTAAGTTTATTATTTATCCGTGTTTTGGTCAAAAGTGCCTGTCAGCTCTCTCTCTATCTATCTCCCTTTCTTTTAAAAATAATACACGGACTGATAGATATGACTGACTAAAACGACGATAGAATTATATATATGGTTTATTAGGCCTGATAAGGTTTATCTCAACGATTGATACATAAACATATTTTTGTAAAATGATATCCGTTACTTTCGATTGAACCACCAATTGGAAGAAGGGAATAACAGTTATAGTATAGTTTTTTTTTTACTTTTACATTCTATAGACATAGCGGTTCAATGTGGGCTTGAAGACTTACTAGACTCAACATCGTGAACAAATTCTTTGCCCTAGCAACGCAGTGGCGGTAGCGACGAATGAGCGAACACGCTATAGCTCTTGTTTGATAAAGATGCGGCACTTTGTATTTTAGTAAGCATATTTTTCAGTCAAATAATAAAAGTGGAATTGAGGTAAAAATATGAGTGTGTGCACCTTGGCTGTGTCTGGGATGTGTAAAAATAAAGTAGGTAGATAAATATCTACTAAAGTAGACCTTTTACAAAAGATAGCATCTTTAGTGTGAATGAATTCTGTAGGTTATTCAGTGTAAACTTTTGTCTCAAAAAGTAGTCCAAAAGATCACAAATATAATTTAGCACATATCTACTTAAGCCATAAAATTATGTGCAAAGGGTATTTTGTACACTTTTGTAATTTTTATATTTTTTTTATTGTATATTTAAAAAAAAAACAGATATACACCCACCCACCAAAGAAAAGTACTGCATACCTCTCCATAATATATCTAATGCTATGAAAAAGTAGGTACATTAAAATACGTCAATGCCCCTCCACAAACATTTTGAATAATAAATGTTTCATAGTAGGACGAAAGTCAGTTGGCGTAAGAATGCCGTATCTACATTTTACTAAGTCTACGCATTTCTTCGACGAACGTAATGAAGTGTCAAAATGGCTGCCACAATAAGACGCGTACGGTGCTCTCTTTGTGAAGTGAAAATATTGTTAAATAATTAGAAAACAAAGTGATTTGTTTACTTATCAATGAAATGTGACACCTTGACTTTTATTTGTTTTGATTGAACTATTTTTACATGTTGTTAAAACGCAATGAGGCATTTTTTACAATTTAGTGCATTGACACTTCGCGTCCAAATGCAGCAAACGTTGAACGCCGACCGCTGACTGGAGCATGTGCAGCGCACTGAATTAAGTCTAGTTATACGCTTGAAAAAAGGAAACCAAAACCATTCGCTTCGTACAAATTTATAACATCATAAAAATGGTTAGTTGGAAGAAAGAAACAAATCCTCCCTTTATTGCCTTCTTCCAACTATCAAGTTGACGAGTATAGGAATAGTGTTTATTTTTGCTTGTTTTTTCTCGATCAACAAAAACGCATTGGCACGCTATTGGTGAGGGACGCAATATTAGTGATCCATTCAGCGGCGGCCATTTTAGTTATATTTGAGACTGCATTCGTTTAGCATCGTGGAGATTATTAACCATTTGTCAATTATTTTCAACGTTAAAATTTGAATATCACCAGTGAAAGTAGTTATAACGATTCATGTGATAATTTGTCAGAAGCTGAGACTCCCAGAAAGAAAAGAAGAGGTTAGAAATATCCTTTTGTACAAAAAAGAAAAGCTAAAGTCACAGCCTTTACTTGGTCAATCTTATGTGAGTACGAGTACTGTAAGTTAGTTAGTAGTTAGTGTCATCTAAATCTAACAGTAATAGTGACTGTTCCTGTAAATAAAAACAGCACTCAGTGCTTAAGTACTGAAGAAAAACAGCAGTTGTTTAAGCTCATTTACAATGGACGACCGAAATATTAACAAGACATGTACATGATGAGTCTCATTGAATACACAAAAGTTAGCCGCCGCCGTTCAAAACAACAAAATCCGTAAAAACGTGGCAATACGTTCATGTATTTTGTTATGAAAGGAAATGAAAAAAATTAAGTATGCCATCAAGCTTTCTTCATTTTATACGCAATAAAAATAAGGCTATTTTTCGCCTCCTTCAATCGGATGGAAAACTACCTCAAGATAAACGAGGACAGCATCGTTATCGAGGTAATGTCTTAACAAACGAAGCAATTGTCGCTATTGATGAACATATCCGGTTATTTCCTCTTAAAGAATCTCATTACAGTAGCAAATATGTACATTACCTACAAGCGACCCTAAACGTCAAAATAATGCATGAACTTTTTTTTAAAAATATCCCCAATATAAATGCGTAAAATACGACTATTACAGGAAATATTTTAATAATAATCATGGCTACAGATTTGGTCGGCCACAGGTAGATGTTTGCTCGACTTGCTAAGAACTCGAGGCAAAAATTAAAAGTCCAGTTCTCAATGAGAATAAGAAGATGGTGGTGGTTGCAGAAAAAGTGATACATATCAAATGTGCCAAAAAGTTTTATAGTAAACAGAAAGAAATCTTGGCCTTGTGTCAGGAAAGAGAAGATGTAGGGTCCTTTGTACTTGATTACGTGCAAAATCTGCCGATTCCCAAGATTCCAGTCTAAGAGATGTTTTATTTAAGAAAACTATTGCTATGTGTTTTGTGTTCACGACTTAAAGAAAAATTCAGCTGATTTCTACACTTTCCGTGAAGGTGAAGCTAAACGGGGCCCTGATAAAGTATGCAGTTTATTGTGAAAAACAACCAGGGTGTTTCAGTTAAACCTGTTACTTCAAACGACATACTTGAAAAAAAAAGCTGGAAGTCATTAGACAAGGCAACGTTCAAGATCTCGCAATACAGATGCTTTGAATATAGTTCAAGTCGTAAAGGTTACTTATTATGTTACAAGTTTATCGATGGTTTCGCTAAAGCTACATTTTTGCTTCAAAAACCTTTTACTAAACCGAAAATTCCAGAAACTCCTGCATATTTTACCAAAATACCCATAAATGAGAAAAAAATTAATGACATACAAAAAATAACTCAATATATTATACCTGACGAATTCAAAGATTGTTACGATATTCTACTGACTTGGCCTACTACAAAATCCGAAAGTGAAGAAATATATGAGTAATAGAGTGTCCTTACGTTTTTCTAATAAATAAATAGGTTTTTTCATTACATTGTCTATTATTTAAAATTGTTTTATCTATATTGTATGATAAATTGGAAGAAGGGAATACATCCAGCACATTTACATATATATAAGTCAATGAATATTATATATTTCAGTTAGGTATATTGGTAAATAAATCAGAATTTATATTTTCTTCATTATCATTGATATGATATGAGCCAATGAGTTTAAAGTAAAACATTTTACTTTATAAAGTTTTTTTAAATTATCTCCATTCTTATTTTTTGGATTTATTCCCCTCTTCTAATTGGTAGTTCAATTGCTGTTAACTTGTTTACATACATCAAAGTATTATAACTTTAGGTTTCCTTATAAAAAGCTTATGATTAATCTCCTCGTACTTTAGCTTATGTAAGTAAAGGTATATAAAAGTAAAGAGATATCGATAAAATGTAGAAGTGTAGAAATGGAGAAACCCTGATTAAAAAATAAAATTTTATCATCTCGTGCATGCGGCCACGGACAGTGTTTTGGGTTTGATACTTTGATTGACTTTCAAACACAAGCACACTCTTTATATATTATATAAAATCAGGAATAGTGGTACGGGCTTTCCAAACTCGAAGGTATGGGTTTGTATCCCACGGGCAAATAATCGCATTGTAGCATTAATAGTGTACCGATTAAGCAGTCGCCTGAAACAGGTAATATGAGTTGGAAATTGCTGTAAAAATTTGACTTCGACTTTGCGACTGTTTCTTTTCTGAATATGTCGGATAACTTTTCCATCAGGGTATAAAAGAAAATGTACCTGTGTCTACGTTTACTGCATTATGACGTCACAAGCGCTACTCATTGATTTCGAGTTAATTAGGCACTGTTATTAAAATTTTGAGGTATTATAAACAATAGATTACATACGTTTGACAACAATTTTTTTCGTGTAAATAGTATGTAGTGGTGTATCTTAGCTTATTCTGACTTAATATATAAAAAAATGTGTCACGTTTTTTGACCGTAGCACGATTTTAAACAAATTTTGCACATTGTGTGCATTTTGAACCAATTTCAGAGATAGGATTTTTACCTCATTTTATCTCAATTTGTTGTCGCTGAACCGGATAATTAAACCAATTTGATCACTCAAATTTGACCTCATGTTCAAATCCCAATACTGCGGATTTTTATGCCGTCGAACGTTTACGTTTTTACTTATAAATAATAATTTCACTGTTTTGAATAGTTTTTTACAGTATTATTCAACGTATATCTTACCCTCGACTACGCGGAGCCTGGTTTACTAGTATATTTGTATATAGAGGTAGCCTCCTATAACAAACCCTTTTGATGGTCATGCAATTGTATGTAAGGTCTACCCTTCCCTTCCTTTATTCTACAAAACTCTGAAAATGTGGGTGACTATGACCGGATTTAGTTTCCAGGTTGACTTATAATAAAATAATAGCCTACTGGTATGAACGCTTGCTTTACAAACCGGGGGCCGTGGGTTCGAACACTGCGGGGGGACAACAAATTTGTGTTTTGGGCAATGCGGCTGATCACCCGATTGCCTGAAAAGAAAGATGATCCATGCGTCGGATAGGCATGTAGAAGGCGGTCCCGGTTGTCAAGAACATCTTTGGCAGTCGTTATAGGATGTCAGTGCCTTCAAATATTCTGACAATTAATCCATCCATCGAATTCAGTTTATCTCTTTGGGTTGCGGAGGTAAGATGCTAGTCGCTCTGCGTAAAAACTGAAATTCAGGTAATATTTGGGTGGATTAGAAACCGATCCCAAGTAACTTGGGAAAAGGCTGGGAGGAAGAAAAAGAACAGACTACACACAACAAATTTTAATCGGTTTGGTGTCAATAACTAATTTTATGACAATTTGTGGGTTGATACATTTTTACATAACTCGGTCCATTTGTTCTATATTCGGCATTGAAATATCAAATTATCGGATTCCGTTATCGATTAAACTGGTTGACTCCGATTAAATTATCAACATCCAAAACTTTGATAGCTAACAATTCCGTTACTATCTTTTGGATGCTTGAACAAACTGTCGTTACGTCTTGATGCATTAAGATGAATCTTGTTGCACAGTGTCATATTTATAGACGCTGTAACATTGATATAAATGGTCGGTCAAAATTGTTCGAGACCCTAGACACAGGGTCTCGAACAATTTTGACCGTCCTCTAATTTATGTTAACAGGACAATTGTAATATTAATTTTTTGTTTAGAAAATAAAATTTTTCGTGAAAAATTATACTTGAAACTTTTCTATGCAAAACTAAGAGGCAAATAATTAAGCATATAAATAATTTTAATATTTGTTTATTTACCTATTTTTATTAAATATTAGACTACAATAATTAGTTGTGTCGCGTCACTAGGCTTTTAAAATCCCCAACGAGTACTTCCGAGGAAGCTTAGGCGTACGCGACGTCGCTGACAGGATGCAGGAATTTCGGCTGCAGTCACTTGAAAAGAAGATCGTCTAACTACGTGGAAAATCTGGCAGTACTTTCTATCCTAGGTCGACGATGCAAAGGCAGACCCAAAGGATAAAAAGATATGATGTCAGAAGGCATGAGCAGTGCAAGCTTTTAGAAGATGATGTCTGCGATAGTGTGAAATGGCGAAGGATAATAAGGAAAGCTGATCCCATCACCATCGCCGATAGCCAGAGAGAGAGAGACGATATTATTTATTTAGTTTCTATATAAAACCTCCAAAATCAGATTCATTTATTACAAACCACTCGAAGCTCCAATAATTTTTCTTGTATCACTTAAACATTAGCAAATTTTTGCCAATAATCTAGATATTTCGATCGAATACCGATAAAATCGATTTCCATTACATTTTCTAAATGAACTCGGCGCTATGATCGTAAATCGTCTATCGACGGCGCTTTTGAATAAGCGAAATGAACTTGTTACCCGAACGGTACATTCAATAAATCCGTTTTAAAAGGTTTTCCAAGTTGCACTAATACGTTTTGGCCGTCCTACAAGGTAGTCTGCATAAGGTATACAAGGTGCATCTGCACGAATGCTTTATTTAGCATTTTGTTAGTAATACTGCTTTAATCTAAATACAAATGTAAAAAAAAATATTCTAAGTGATTTGCTACTTCCAGTTGTTTTATACACGTAATTTTTCAGTTTGTTCAACATTTTTCGTCAATGCATCGCTCCTATTGGTCATTGCGTGCTATTTTATACAACTTGAAGCCTTCTTTGACAAATGGACTTTCCTATTTTAAAAAAAAATTAGACTATTAGTTTCTAAGATTAGCGGGTTAATCTACCAAACAGACAAACAAGCTTTATTGTGTTAATATATATAACGTTCAGAAGGTAATCTGCCTCAACGTTATCAAAGCGCTGCGTATATCAGAGTAAAAATTATTTTTTTGAAATCAAAACTTCTTTTGGCGCACCACATACAGATATCTTGTAGGCGGGAACCGTCACGCTCTGAGGTGAAAGGCTCGAACGGTGAACTCAGGACTGTCGAGTGTACCCGAACGAGAAAAATACAGTCAGCTCTTTAGTGCCGTGTCGCACTGTTAACTACATTCAATTTATATGTAATAATTGTCACTATTAATTATTACGGATTGTCAAATTGTATTTTCATAGTTCCTTTTTAATTTCGTGCTTTTTTCAACTATCCACTTCTGTCGGATTCCTAGATTCCTAGAGTGATACTGTTTTTTTTATTATCTTGTCAGATATATATCATAATATCATATTTTTGAACGTGGCAATGATATATCCTTTTCGAAAAGGCATTTCCTAGGTCATGTGCGTGTTATTGGTTTCGCATTTGAAATTATTCAAACATTTCTACAATTCGTTAAAAATTATGTTAGGACTGACGTAATAAGGTGGATCTTACCTTACACGCGACCATAAATGTGCGAATGATTCGAAACCTGTGATTCAAGTGTGAATTAACCACCATAAAATCCGTCAAAATCGGCAATGATTACCATAATCTGTGCATTACCGCCAGATTGGCCTATTCATCATGACGTTATGTTTAAAAAAAAATACGCGTTTAATACGAAATATCAACGCCTATCCGAATGAGTGTAATATATTATCTGTATTTAGAATTGTACAGTCATAGTGGCCCAATTGGATTGAGTTCAAGAATCCACCTGAGCGGTGAGCCGTGATCTAAGAGGCATAGGAGTCGTTGACGAGTAACCAGATGGGTTTCTAGAACGGAGCAGAGCGAAGATATGTGGACATCTTATGGGGGTCACTGACGAGACGACCCGGACGGCCGAATGGACGCCGCGACATCCACGCGTTAGACGTTGGCTCCCCTCCGTGTCCCCCATTCTGCGTTGCGTCACATAGTTAAAAAAAATAGAGATGGTCCTATACAATTATCATGAAAATTGGTCCAACAGTTTCTTTTTTTAATCAAAATAACTGAAAAAAATATCTCACGGATGTTTTGTGTAAAAAATAATTATTTTACTTTACAATGTTTTTTTATGTAAAGGAAGACAAACGAGCAGACGGTTCACCTGATGGTAAGCAATTCCGTCGTCCGGGGAATTGCGAGTGCGTTTCCAACTTGGGAAATTGGATAGAATAGGTTTATTGGATAGGGTGGGGTCGGGATTAAGGATTTGGGAAAGGAGTGGGCAAAAGAAAGGGTATACATAGCCATCCGGCATTCCCAAAAGCCATGCTTACTTTATTTTATGCCGACTTTATAAAGGTTTTTTTTTTTATGGAAAGGAAGACAAAATTGCAAACGGTTCACCTGATGGTAAGCGATCCCGTCACCCATAGACAATCGCAACATTGAGTCGCGAGTGCGTTGTCAA
>JAOCPS010521524.1:0-11462 GCA_025505425.1 Graphium colonna
AGAAACGAGCGTATTCTTATCTTAAAGGCCGGCAACGCTCTTGTAACTCCTCTGGTGTTGCGGGAGTCCATGGGCGGTGGTGATCACTTAACATCAGGTGAGCTGTCTGCTCGTTTGCCTCCTACTCCATAAAAAAAAAACCCCAGAAATTTGTTTGCTTTTCTAAGTACATAGTCGACTTGTACAGTAAAAAAAAGCTTGGAGTCTATAAGGATACCCAAGTCTCAAATTGAATTAACTTCTGCCAATGTAACTTCACGAATTTTATAACAAGAAGGTATTATTTTCTTTTTTTTGTAAATTTTATATAACAACTTTTTAGCGTTCAAAACTATCTTGTTAGCGAAGCTCTAACTATTAACAGCATTAAATCATTCTAAAGTTCGTTGACATCGTTGGGAGTTTCGACTGTTTTGTACAATTTAAGATCATCGGCAAATGTCATTAACAAAAGCGAGAAATAATATTGGTCCTATATGCGAACTTTGGGGAACACCGGAAGTAACAGCATATGATTCTGATTCGTATTCTCCGGCAGCTACCCTCTGTTTACGATTATTCCGATAAGAACGAAACCACAGTAAAAACGATACGTGAATGCCAAAGTTAAATAATTTTTGCAGTAAGATAATGTGATTTACTTTATCAAACACGCTGCTTAAATCAGTATACAAAGCTTCGACTTGCATTTTAGAATCAACATTCATGGAGAAATAGTTTACGTATAGCGCTAAATTATATTACAAGACTCCAACTGAAATTATCTGTGGAACTAAGAACATCACTATTTTCTATCGACATCACTACTTTGCGTACTCGGTACAAATCCAAACCCACCTGTGTCTATCTAATGGATTACGAGACATAACCAATTATTTTTTTGCCTTCTTGTTACACAAATAACGTGGTGTGAGAAACGGATGTGGGTAACTCTAAGAAGCACTCGCGTTTTTTGTTGCCAAGTTTCCGTCATGTTGATAACATCTGCGCGATCGAGGAAGAGGAATACGCTCGTGTTGTGAAACATTGCGTGTATAGTTGTAGTTTTGAATTAGTACTAACCGACTTCAAATAAGGAGGAGGTCATAAATTCCAATGTTTCTGTAATTAGGCATTTGAAGTGGTTTTTTTTGCAATTGTCTGTGAAATAATCTTGTAATCGATTGCAAACAGATAGTATATTTCTTATTCTCCGGGAGCTCGCCTTCAATTCTGTTTACTCAAGGCGAACCTGAGTTCGATCCCCGGTGCTGGCACCAATGAATTGTTAATTTTCTAATTGCAATTTTAAGTGCTGATTTACCACGTGCTCTGCGGTGAAGGGAAACTAAAAAATATATATATATATATATATATAATGTCTGTGTACTTATGTAAATAGACTGTGACTTAAGAATAATTAAACTATCACGGCCCGTGAAATGGTTACGAATTGGACAATTAAGTCATCAAAAGTAAGTCAAATACATAAAAAAAACAGTTACGTGTCTCCTTAAGAACCGTATAAAATATTACAACTTAATAAAGACTGTTTTATACTCAAACTGTACGGTGTGTTGCCATAACAAATGTTTTTAAAGCGTTATTTATTATTTATTGCCAGGTTACCGAATACGTGTTACGTGTATATGGTAACATTGAGCAAATATGTCATTGCGTAAAGACGATTATTGGATTTTAATTCATTTATGTCTGTTGCATATTTTGTCTGTGTCATTTTAATATAGCGTTTTACAAAGTACCTAAGAATAAAAATATTTAAGATTAGTAGTAACTACATTAATCGATACAAGTTAGGGACCTTCAAGAAACGAGCGTACTCATATCTCAAAGGCCGGCAACGCTCTTGTGACTCCTCTGGTATTGCAGGAGTCCATTGGCAGCGGCGATCACTTAACATATTATGTTAAAAACCGACATTAAAAGCCCTGAAAGTGTTATCGAGACATATTGTTTTCTGTTAATTTGTCTTAAAAACAAACTACTAAACTGTTTTTTTTAATTTATAAAATCATTTCAGAAATATATTATTTAGTCATTAATTATTTAGTGTATCATTTCATAAAGTCGGCTTAAAATAAAGTATGCATGACTTTTGGGGATGTTGGATGGCCATGTCTACCCTTATCTTTTCCTATTCCTATTCTCTCCAAATCCTTAATCCCGACTCCATCCTATTCAATAAACCTATTATATCCGATCCCCGAGGTTAACAACGCACTCGCAACTCTCCGGATGTTGCGTTTGTCTATGGGCGACGGGATCGCTTACCATCAAGTGAACCGTCTTCTCGTTTTTCTCCCTTTCCATAAAAAAAATCAGATAAAAAAGAATCTCTACAATCGGTTCGAAAACGACGAAGGTACGCGCGAACGCAACTAAAGAAATCTTTTTTGAGGTCGCTTTAAAATTCAACAGAATTGGGAGCCTCCTCTTTTGAAGTCGGTTAAAATAGCAACGACTTGTCGATGACACGCCTCAGTGACAGTTAACTGACGTAAGTTTTGGAGAGATGCGGTTTGCGTTAAAACTTGTATATGTCTTATGTAATGGCAAATAGAAATTCTCATCTCACGCATCGTGTCAATTCAAATGTCAAAAGACATGAGAAGATACGTTATTTATTAACAGCGTTATGGAAAGGTGTTTAGAAAAAGTTTTGGAGACCGACTCTGTTGCCTAGTAGATTGGCTGTCCCAAATCAAAACCTAGTAACTACACTTTTATAGGTGGTAAAGCATTACATCTTTTCACAGCTTTTACCGTACTCATACGCCACGCTCGCCCGGGTAAGAGCTACCGCTCCATATAAAGGCGGCATAAAATAATGTATGCATGACGTTCGGGGATGCCGGGTGGCCATGTTTACATTTTTCTTTTCCCGCTCCTATCCCGACCCCATCCTATCCAATAAACCTATTCTTCCAAATTTTCCATGTTGACAACGCACACGCAAGTCTCCAGATGTTGCGTAGGACCATGGCCGACGGGATCGCTTACCCTCAGGTAAGCCGTCTGCTAGTTTCTCTTCATTTCGTATTAAAAAAATTACGGGAGAGGCAAATACAAATTTGTTGAAAAAATTCGGAAACCACAGCAGTTCTCACATGAGTTTTGGTTGTATATAGAGGTATAACTTGCTTTACAAGACAAACCATTCAAAATGAATTATAAAAACCTAGTATATCCCAAATTTAATTGGTTTTTGGATTTGCATTTTGAATTTGATGTTTGCAAGTACGATATGCACATACTGGGTGTCGTAACTTGGATTTCAAGTGTAATATAAATACAGGTGTCTTTGCAATAGACGCAACTCAAAATATGATGTAGGTTTAGTAAAAAAACGCGTTTTACTAAAAAATGTCACTTGCTAGGTTTTGATTTGGGACAACCGAGTTACGCTGGTATAGGCCCTTACTCTACATAGCTGAGGTCGTGGGTACGAACTCAACAAGTGACTATGGACTAAAAATTAATATTGAAACTGACGGTATGCAGGATTAACAAGTGACACCAGGACATCAAACATCTCAGCCCTACCCATGACCATGAACGCTGTACAGGGTTCGAAACGTCGGGTGATAAAATTTAAAAAATAAATGGAGATAAAATCCGTAAGGTTGTTCAATTTAAAAATGTCTAATATTCGCGTAAGTTTATCAGTCAACCGACAAATAAGTAGAAAAATTAGGTAAGTGCGAGAAGACCAAAGCAGATCTAAAGTGGCATAAATAAGCTTATATAAAAATATACTTAATTCATTATGTTTAATTGCAATACATACATATACATAGGTAGAGCATAACATATTTTCACAGTTTTTGCTGCACTTTTACGGCCACGCTCGCAAGTACCACCGATCTTTATAAAGTCCCTCTAAACCCATCCTTTCCAATAAACCTATTTTATCCAAATGCCCAGGTTGACAATCGCACTCGTGGCTCTCCCGATGTCGCATGTGTCTATGGTTGACGGGATCGCATACCATCGGGTGAACCGTGTGCTCGTTTGTCTTCCTTTCCATAAAAAAATACATATACTTTACTGTTTATCGTTTTCTGATTTGTTTTTTTTTCAGTTAAATTCACTTTTTTACTATATAGACAGTTTAAAATTGTTTAATATGCCTGCGAATTTACACTGGCAATATCTGAAGCTGATTTACAGTTTGTTCTTATATTGAATTCAGTTCACAACATTAAATTATTCCAAAATAAATTAAACGTTATTGATAAGATCTTTATTGACATTAAAATTAATAAAACAGGAATATTAGATTAAATAACAATGAAATAAGGGATGCAAGATAAAGCAAATACCGGTTATTCATCTACCTGAATTTATACTGTTTTTTATGGAAAGGAAGACAAACGAGCAGACGGTTCACCTGATTGATGGTAAGCGAATCCGTCGTCGCTCATAGACACACGCATCGTCCTAAGAGTTGCAAGTGCATTGTCAACCTAGAAAATTTGATAGAATAGTATTATTGGATAGGATGGGGACGGAATTAAGGATTTGGCGTGGAATAAGAAAAGGGTAGACATGGCCATCCAGCAACCCAAAAAGTCGTGCATACTATATTTAATGCCGACTTCATAAAGCGTGGTGGTACTTTCCCGAGCGAGCGCGGCCATCGAAGTGAAGCAAAAGCTGCGAAAAGATGTTTTGCTCTACCACCTGGAATTACCTTCAGTGTCTGATATATTTCCAGGCGTGTTGGATATCCGTTCTACCAGGTTATCACAGTAAAGGAAGAGAGGCAGATGTTTGTGCATACTTTTGTGTACTACAAAGTCTCTAGCGTTGTTTTTGGTTCTCATATAGATTGGCCGTTGCCAAGATCCAGTCGGGGTTCTATTACCGTAAGGAAACTACAATGGTCTCAGAAGTGACATGGCACATTTCTTACAGTTCTTTTTACGTAACTTTTTTTGTACTTAACATTGAAAGTTTTTGATCGATTTTCATTAAAATTATATGAGGTCAGTCCAAGAGTGTTACCCATTGAAATAAAAATATAAAATTGAGCCGTCACCGGCCACTCTTAAAGGCGTTAAAGGCCGGCAACGCTCCTGTAATCCCTCCGCTGTTGCGTGAGTCCATGGGCAGCGGTGATCACAAACCATCAGGTGAGCCGCTTGCTCGTTTGCCTCCCTCTCTATAGAAAAAAACGTTATGTGACGGCTGGCAGATGTGAAACATCTAAATTATATTGTGCGAGCAATAGGCATTGAAGAACAGAATATGGAAGGACCTGAATATGGCATAATAAAAATATAGTAATACGAATTTTCTCTAGAAAATGAGGACATGTTTTTTATTAAACATTTATTTTCTTTATATACAAATTATATACAGAAATTTTAACTAAACTATATATAGTACATGTATACTATCATATGGCGTGCCGACGCGTCGCCGCGGCCTGTATCAACATGCTAACAATCTGGCTTACCCTATAGACATTTCATATAAAAAAATGGTTCATAGCTTGCATAGAAATCGGGGCACATACATGAAAAAGATACATACAGTCGAACATATATCTTCTTCCGTTTTTAAAGTCGGTTAAATACAATATTTTTTCACTATAAACGAAACACAAAATATAAGCTAGGCAATGATCTTTTTTGTAGTAAGTAAAATAATGCCTTCAATGTACGTTAGAGTTTTGCAATCAAATTAAGTAACCTCCTTGTTTACTAACTCTTTGTATTAGGAGCTTCACTTCACACTTTCTACGAATTGTTTGATTTAGACTTTATAAGTGGCTTTCTCGTCGTTTTGAGGCGTATAAAATATTACTTTACGACTAAAGCCATTCAAATTTATAGAGCTTGTTCTTTGTTTATATTTTTTCTTAGACTTTTGATAAATTAATTTCTCTTGCGAGTCTTTTGTTACTGTATTTGCAGGCACAGCGAATTAAGCAATAGTGTGTTACAGATTTTTTTTAACTAACTTCAAAAAAAAGAGGACGTTCTCAATTGTGATGTTTCTATTCCTGTATGTATATTTTATTTGATATTTCCGAAATGGTGTTATATATATATACCCTCTGTCTAGAGGAGGCCTTTGCCCAGCAGTGGGACAATATGAAAATAGGCTTACTTTTATATATATATCCTTTTCTGGAGTTTTCATTTATTCCTATTCCTGCTCCGGTTTTTATTCGTCTTATATGAAAATAGAACTACTTATTATTAATAAAATAATTGTGGTGTGATTTTCTTTATTTTTTAAAAAAAATTACAATAGTTTTTAATATGCGTAATATCAGAACAAATAATAAATAACTTCTTGTTAAAAAAACCTTATCGCAGTTGGACTTATGTATATACAATTAAAGCATGAAAGTAAAAATGTACAAAAAAGTTTCAAACATCCTCCTTCATAACTCAGTTAAACCCGTTACGAGCAAATAAATTTCACAGTCAACCAGAATAACGACTTATTATAAACACTGTTGTGAAATGCGCTAAACAATGACTTGTTAAGGCAAAACAGACTCCTGCGGCAATGATGGGACAGTGAATTCGGTTTATGGCAATATTATTACGCATTGTTCAAGCTTTTGTTAGGAAATCCTAAGTTTACTTGGAAATTTTCACTATTTTAATATCATTTACGTTTGACTTACTGAATTGTAGAGGAAATTATAGCACATAAAAAAGATTTTAATTGTTTTTTTTACGGAAAGGAAGACAAACGAGCGGACAGTTCACCTGATGGTAAGTGATCTCGTCACCCATGGACACACGTAACATCCGGAGAGTTACGAGTGCTTTGTCAACCTGGGAAATTGGATAAAATCAATTTATTGGATAGGATGGGTCGGTATAAAGGATTTGGAGGGGATAGGAATGGGAAAGAAAAGGGTAGACGTGGCCATCCAGCATCTCCAAAAGTCATGCATACTTTATTTTATGCCGACTTTATAAAGGACGGTGGTACTTCCCCGAACGATCGTGGCCGTAAAAGTGCAGCAAAAACTGTGAAAGGATGTTATATTCTTCCACCTCAAAAAATGTACTTCGATGATTGTATTATAATAAAATTAAGTCAGCAATAAAGCGTATTATTTTAATAATATGTTATAAGGTTTCCACAGTGAAAGAAAACATCGTGAGGAAACCTGCATATCTAAGATATAATATTTCTGAGATTTGTAAAGTCCGCTAATTCACACTTGGATTATTAATGCCCTATACCCTGTCTAGTCTTTGCCCCACAGTGGGACATTGTGAATATGGGCTGTAATTAATATGAAATTATCCAAAATAGCCGTCAAGAGAAGCCATAAAAATATAAACAAAGAACAGGGGTGCCCAACATTTGGAGTAAAATTATAAAACTAGTTATGTATATTTCATACTTCACTCGCATTGAAGTCATGTAGTTTTAATTTTTTTTAATTGAATATTTTTTAATTAAAAGTATCCTATGTAACTTCTAATACCTCCAAGAATATGTGTATAAAAAGTAACTTATAAAATGAAAACAGAAATATAACAATAAAAATAAGTAACAATGAATAATAAAAACCAAAATTTCCACATCTCCGAAAACTACCTTAAGCGCATTTGAAACTCAACTGAATGGGTCACTTTATTTAAAATGGTGGACCAAATGTTTGTATGCCAGGAATCGGAAGCGTTCTTGTATCACGAAACCGTATTTGACAGCGCTTAATTGAGATAAATGTTCACTAACGTATAAGCCGACTAATTAAATTTGTTCGCGAAACTCGTTACTTTCATATTAGGCCGTGTGTTAATTTAATTTGATCAGATTTTGATAATCGTTTACTGTGGCTGCGTAACTTGGTAGAAGTTACTTTAAGTCCTTATTTAATAGCTTCTCGTGACGGCTACTACTCGTATATGCTAATTTTAAAAAGCTGAAGAGTTTGTTTGTCTGGTTGAACGCGCTAATCTCAGGAACTATTAATCCGAGTTGAAAAGTTCTTCTACTGTTGGAAAGACCGTTTATCAAGAAAGGATCTAGGTCTATATAACACCAATGACCAATAGGAACGGAGTGTAAATGAAAACTGCAGAAGCGGCAAAAATTCACGCGGGTGAATCCGCAGGGACTTGCTAGTTATTCATAAATATAACAAGATGGCTATTTAATGTAATTTTTTTTTATTCAATACAATTACAGCAAAAACATTTACAAAGCAAAAGCCTAACTTCTTCGTCTTCTACCTCCTAGCCTTATTTTCAAATTATTTGGGGTCGGCTTCTTATCCTCCTGAATATTACTTGAATATCAGTTTTACACTGAGCAACTGGCATCCGACCTCCGCAACCCAAAGAGATAAACTGTATTCGGCGGATGGATTAGTTGTTAGGTCATTTGAAGCCACTGACATCCTTTAACGACTGCCAAAGGTGTTATTGACAACCGAGATCGACTTTTTACATGGCCATCCGAAACATGGATCATCTTTCTTTTCGGGCAATCGGGTGATAAATCCGCATTGCCTTAAATCAACCAAAAACAGCAACACAAAGTTGTTGTTCCCCCGCGGGGTTCGAACCCACGACCTCCGGTTTGTAAAGCAAGCGCCGACACCACTAGGCCATGAAGGCGGTAAAATTACACCTAACTACAATTATCAATTATTCCCACTCCACACGCCATGGTCCCAAGAACGCTGGCTGAGTTTCCTCGCTGAATGGTTATAATACTAACCGAGGAACAACAACACAAAGTTATTGTCCCCCCGCGGGATTCGAATCCACAACCTGGCTAAGACTACTAGGGTACGGATACAAGGTTTCATAATGAATATACGATTCCATTTGTAAAGCTGTATCACTTGTATAGCCATTAACAAATGACATGCAAATATAATTTAATTTATCATACATTTTAACATAGAATACAAACATAACTCTTAGTACACATTTTACATTATTAAATCAAATAAGTACTTCCAAAAAATACTCTACCGATTATATCGTATCTTTAGTTTTTAAAATAAGTTCATAAATGATAGAGATATAGTAGACCAAACATAAATACACTTTTGTTTCTGAGACTTACGCGAATATTAGACATTTTTAAATTAAACAACTTTACGGATTTATCGCGGTTTATTTTAAATTTTAGGTGCTACCATCTGCTTGGGATTCCATTTAAAATAAAATCAATTCCAAAAATAAGCACAACATTGCAAGATCTTAAGATACAATAAGTAGTTACCGCGTAGATCGGACTAAAAATTAATATTCAAGCGGACGGTATGCAGGATTGACAAGTGACATCAAACATCTCAATCCTACCCGTGACCATGAACGCTGTAAAGGTCGGGCGATAAACCGCGATATAATCCGTAAAGTTGTTTGATATAAAAAAAAATCTAATTGAGAACCTCTTCCTTTTTTGAGTCGGTTAACAAGTAAAAGTGTCCGTTATCGCATCCATATTCAATCACACACACTTCACTATTAGAAATCCGATTAGACGCACACAATCTTTTCACTCGGGCCAAGTAAAAGCTGTATTGCGCCATCTTACATAACTTTCGTGCGAACAATTGGCCATGGGAACGATTATATCATTGCGACTCTCCGATGGGAGCCGGCTTGAACGCCTCATTGTTAAATTACGTGGCTCGAAAAAAGGTAGCTGTATGTGAGACATTTATGAACAAGCTCCGTTGTTTTCCCTAATTGTTGGCAATTTCATTTTTTTGCATAAATTAACTTATATCGGTAAAAGAGTAAGATATTATCTAATGGTAGATCAGCAGGTAATCTGTATATACAGGGTGATTGGTGAGTTACTAACGGGATAAAATTAGGGACATAGTTTTCGACCAACTTTCCAATGAATTAATAGTGTGGTGGCGAGGTGCGGCGCCTCGGCACTACGCTCGCCGACTTCCAAGCGCTCACCCCCGGCCGTGTCAGCTACGATGAACTTACGTTGCGTAATTTTTTATTCATCTTTAGTTTGTGTCTACGCAGTAGTTAATTAATGTTTACTTTTAATTATATATTGATTCTTCATTTGGTCCCCACATATAACGTCTTCGAGTATTGAAAATGATTCATCAGTCACTCTGTATATTCTATCAAACCTTATTAATAAACTAGCTGTTGCTTGGGGCTATATTAGAAATTTAAGAGGTTAGTTTTAAAATGGAAAAATGTATCGACGGTTTAAAGGCAAAGTGACTAACAAACCATGCATAGAAGAGCAATTTAAAGTTTTAAAAAGATTGTATCACAGGCAGTATTAATCGTTGAAAGCTATAAAAACAACACCCAAATATTTTTCCTTTAAGTTCTTCTTGGTATCTACCAAAATGGACTTTAAATTACAATTATTTTTGAGTTGTAATTTGCTCTGCTGTAAAACGGTAATTGTATTCTTATGACACATATACCTAAAATCAGTTTTGCTTATATTAATTATTTTGTACATACAATATCCTAGATTGAAAACGCACTTGCAACTCTTTGGATGTAGCGTGTGTCCACGGGCGACGGGAACACTTACCATCAAGTGAACCGTCTGCTCGTTTATCTTTCTTTTCATAAAAAAATAGTGATGGTGTTTTACCTATATTCAAAACAATAATTTTAATATTAGTCTCTAAAGACAAAGATGCTCTTAGTTACGTTAAAAAATCTCAAATGGAGGTTGGTAGGGCACGTGGCGATGTCAGTAGGTAACAATTTTAATTAAATGTCATGGCTCAGGTTCGTCGAAAAATAGAATTGGTTTCGAACGTTAGAAAAACAATACGCAGACGATATTTGATGCAATAACTCTTTTGTTACTCTAATTATTCCGATCGAAATTGCGAACAAAACAAATTCAAGTCATGTATAATATTGTTGGGTATATTCTAGAAAGTTTTTTTTACATAAAAGTAATATTTTAACATATGTCCTGAAAGGGGTAGTTCAGATGTGTCCATTTTTAATTATGTTCGCGCAGAACTTCATTTATCAACCGATTTTTATCTATGGGAAGGCCTCCTCTGAAGAATATCATTTTTCTCTATCCTTCTGGCCATCATAGGCGTGCTGTTTTTTATTTATTTCGTCTGTCCATCTCATTGGTTTTCCTTTGCGACCCTTGCCCAGGCAAGGGTCCCTTTCAAATATTTACCCTGCCAGCCCACCTCTTGTCCACTATACTCGCCACGTGCCCTGCCCACATCCATTTGAGTTTTTTTAGCGTAACTAAGAGCATCTTTGTCTTTGGAGACTAATATTAAAGTTATTGTTTTGAATATAAGTAAAATACCATCACTATTTTTTATGGAAAGAAAGATAAACGAGCAGACGGTTCACCAGATGGTAAGTGTTCCCGTCGCCCATGGACACACGCTACATCCGGAGAGTTGCGAGTACGTTGTCAATCTGGGAAATTGGATACAATAGGTTTATTGGATAGGATGGGTCGGGATTAAGGATTTGGAAGGGAAAGAA